>JAKTPC010000040.1:0-150661 GCA_030557395.1 Ambrosiozyma platypodis
CCCCTTCCTCCCCACTCCCGTTCATAATGGGCAGGTAGATCAAGGAATAATTTGGTACCTACAAACCTTGGATATAGTACATGTTATTACTTACTCGTATTCCTTTTTCAAACACTTTTGGTAAACTTTATCCCACAGTAATAAGAACAGAACAAGATATCTAATATCTTAAATAGAGAAGGATGAAGTACACTTAAGTCCAAAAGAAAATGAAATGATTCTTTGGATCCCTAATTAGCCTTTGTATAATTTTTTATTCTTCCAGAGATATATATGTTCTGTACGTGTTTAGAATTTTGTTAAACACATCCAAAAGATCAAAAAACTGGTTCCAAAATTTAACATCAGCAAATCTACTATTAGGTTGGATTTTAATTTCTGTTAATCATATTCACATGAGTAGAGCTATGAAAGCTCAGGGAATTCCAAGAAGTGCTTTACCTCACTCAATTAAATATGAAAGCTCAGGGTGTTCCAAGAAGTGCTTTACCTCATACGCTACCATTTACACCTATTTTTAGTTGGGGTTTGTTAACTTTATTCCAGGTCATTTCCTAGCAAGCTCTTTTTTCAGTTCATATTTTGTGATTCCCTTATCGTTAGGCTTGTATTTCTTTTGGAAGTTTTACAAGGGTACCAGATACTTGAGACCAGCTGAAGTTGATCTAGCTTCATTGTTGAAGGACATCGAGGATCACCCAGAGCCACCATTTGAAAAGTTAAGAGGTTGGAAGATCTTAACATTGTTATGGTCCTAGTCTTTTAATAGTTTTCTCTTCCGTTATGTGTAGTTTCATTTTTCCACTTTTCCATTTTCTTTTTTCATATTTTCATCTCTGTTTTTCCTTTTGTTCTTAATTATGATTTATCTTAAATTGTATTTTTCAAAGGTGTAACTAGAAAGTTGGAACATTCATGAGAAAGTCATCTATGTATCGTTTATACTTAAAGATGAAGGAGGAGCCTCGTAAGGTAGACGCCCAGAATTAAAGTAGGAGAAAGGGGAGGATACCTCAGAGTACATACTTGAGGACACATACCCCTACAGTAAATAACAGATCAAACGGAGAGCAGACATTGAAGTATGCTACTATTATTTCACCTGGTTAGTGCTTCTTTCCATATGAGTATTAACTCTGAGATAGGCATTAGTCAGATTAAGATAGTGTAGGTGGAAGCAATCCTGCTGGTCCTGAAACCAAAATTAGCGAGACTTAACTCAATTTAGAAAGAAAGACAATAACGTAAACGGTGGTGGAGTTTTTGATATCTTGAGTTTGTGGCACATTCCCACACACTGTTATGACACCGACAGCCATACTTATCGCTACTAATACATGCTCGCCGATATATAGGATACAACTTCGGCAATTCCACTAAATACCTCGAGATCTTCCGAAGTCTTGGTTTAAAATGATCAATTTCCCCATACATGGCCTACTGAGATTTGAGACACCTACCAAAGATCATGTTTTTATTCGAGCTTATGTAATTGGTTAGAAGATGTATAACTTCTAGAAGGAATGTCATCCACTATAGAGATATTTTTCAATATACACTCTAAGAGCCACCACTGTAAGTGATCCACGCTATTCTTTCAATTCGAACCTTATGCTCATTAATGTGCATAGGCTTTCAAATACTGTGGTTTCTACATCTATTTAACACAACCACCGAAATTTTTAATGCCTCTTAAAGAGTAGCTTATAAATGCTGCTTCGATAACAAATATGATATGTTCAATAAAAAAGCAAAATTCATATATAAGAAGACAGAATTCTATGTTCTCAAAAATTTGATATCTGGAAGAAGGATTGATTTTGCAAAGAGCATCAAAAATGAGTTTTGGCAAGGTTACACACACTATAGTATCTAAGTCTACTTCCAATTCTGATTCAAGTAACATTGATATCGAAAAAGATGGATCACAAAAAAAAGCTTTATCTTCCACAGTTGAGATTGAATCAGATGTTTCGTCGGTATTTGGTGAGGATAGAAATAGATTAAAACAATCGTTACAACAACGTCATATTCAAATGCTTGCTTTAGTTGGAGTTTTTGGTACCGGAATTTTCTTATCATCTGGTTCAGTCCTAGCTCTAGCTGGAAGCCTTGGTATGTTCATTGCTTATGCGTTGGTTTGTGCTATAGTGGGATTAAATCAAATGGCTTTAGCTGAAACTGCCTCTTTGATGCCAGCAACTTCTTCAATCGTTAGACATTTGGAACAATTCGTTGATGAGGCTTGGGGATTCTCCTATGGTTGGATCTGTGTTTGGGGATCAATTATGCCTGGTGAAATCTCTGCTGCTGCCGTTATTGTTTCTTATTGGTCTGATTTAAATCAGGCCATTTGGATTAGCATTATTATTGTTCTTATCGTTGCTACTAATTCTTACTCCATTAGATTCTATGGAGAAGTTGAGTTTGTTTTCGCACTGATTAAGATTTTAACTTTGGTTGGTTTGATTTTGGTTTCTATTGTCATTACGTCTGGTGGTGCCCCAAATCATGAAACTATTGGTTTCAGATATTGGAGAGACCCTGGTCCATTTAATGAATATATTTTTGAGGGTAACAAGGGTAAATTTGTTGCATTCTGGAAATGCCTCTCGGGTGTTGTTTATTCTTATGGTGGTGTCAACTTTGCTCCATCATTAGCAGCTGAAGTGAAGTATCCAAGAAGAACTGTTTTCACTGCTTGTAAGAGAATCTTTATCAGAGTTGGTGTTTTGATGATGTCAACAGTCTTTTGCTTAACTTTAATTGTTTCTTCAAAAGATCCACAGATCGCAAATTCCACCGGTAATGCTACATCCTCTCCGTTTGTTGTTGCTATGAAAAACGCTGGTATCAGTGTTTTGCCTCATATCATTAACGCTGCAGTTCTTACTTCAGCCGCAAGTGCAGCAAACCTTTCGATTGTTTCAGGATCAAGAGCTTTGTTTGCTTTAGCTGTTAAACACCAAGCACCAAGGATATTCTTGAAGACAAATGATAGGGGAATTCCTTGGGCAGGATTAATTTTTGTGACTAGCTTTATGCCTCTAGCTTATATGAACTGTTCTGAAAATGCGGCTAACGTTTTCAGCTGGTTCCAAAATTTAACGTCAGCAAATCTATTACTAGGTTGGATTTTAATTTCTGTTAATCATATTCACATGAGTAGAGCTATGAAAGCTCAGGGAATTCCAAGAAGTGCTTTACCTCACTCAATTAAATTTGCACCTTATGCTGCATGGATTAGCGGGATCCTGTTTCTCATTTTATTACTAACAGGAGGTTTTAGTAACTTTATTGAAGGCCATTTCCTAATCAGTTCTTTTTTCAGTGCATATTTTATTTTCCCGTTATCACTAGGCTTGTATTTCTTCTGGAAGTTTTACAAGGGTACCAGATACTTGAGACCAACTGAAGTGGATCTTGATTCGTTATTTAAAGATGTTCAAGATCATCCAGAACCACCCCTTGAGAAGGTTAGAGGTTGGAAAATCTTTACATTGCTATGGTCGTAGAATTTTTTTCTTTTTTATTTAATGCTTTCATTATTTGTATTCAATTAAATATTGTAATCAGGACTTGGTTTTACGTAGGCGGCCTCACTTCTCACTTTGCCAATATGCCACCATTGCCACATCTTAGAGCGCCTAATTGCAATTACTCTTTTAGGCCGTGGCGGTACAGAAAAAGTAATTGGCGGCACGCGGAACAATTTTAATGCGATGGAAACCATTTCAAAGAGGAGTGAGTTACTTGACTGCTTTTTGAGCTTTTTAGGATATCGGTTAAGTCAGCCAGGAAGTTTCTTTTCAGGGTCCTTTGCCGAGTAGTTTGCAGGTGCAGTTCACTACTATTTGATTACTAACCAACCTATGTTCTCTTTCATTACGTCTCAAGCTTTACAATCCTATTTGGTTGAAGCAGATAAATACCATCCATCTCCTTTAAGACTGCGTCTATCAGGGATAGCAGGTTCAACGTCATTAGCATGCTGGTTTGTGTTGATTTTACCACAATTAATAGAACAGTGGAGATTGAAAAGTGTCGATGGTATCTCTCCTTTATTTCTGATTATCTGGGCAACTGGCGATGTTGCTAATTTGATTGGTTCGTTATCTGCCGGTCTATTACCAGAGGTTATATTAACAGCTGTTTGGTTTTTCTTTTCAGATGGGTTTGTTTTGTGCTTTTATGCTTACATTAAGTACGTCTATCCAAAACATCACCCAAAGCATAAAAGACATTCTTCCTCTGTCAACAGTACTAATAGACCACATGACGAAGAAACACCATTACTCACCGAACATAATATAGTTGATGTTGATGGTAGAAGATTATCTCAAAAGAGCAGCAGATCGAGAAGAGCTTCAACATTAGATGAGATGGTGTTGGAGCCAGAAAATCATTCCCTATTTGTTAGATATGTTTTACCAATTGGCTTCATTATTTTATGTGGTACAATTGGATCATTCTGTTCACCCAATAAAGCACCTGAAAAACCCAATGAAAATATTACCTTATTTCCACAAATTTGTGGTTACGTGTCAGCTTTTCTGTATTTGACAGCCAGATTACCACAAATTTATCGTAACTATAGAAAGCAATCTTGTGAAGGTTTAAGTTTATTATTTTTCATGTTGTCTACTTTAGGTAATACTACATATGGTCTACAAATTTTATTCTATAGAAGTGATTGGGATTACGTTAGATTGAACGCTAGTTGGCTATTAGGTTCTTTGGGTACCATCACTGAAGATGCTATTATCTTCTATCAATTTTACCTTTATAATAAAACCTCAACGACAGAAGGAAACGCTATTGCAGAAGAAGATGAATAGATAGGTTTTGTCTTCGATTCTCCAAACTTCGACTCTTCCTTTTATTCCTGTTTTACTATTGCATTGAGTATATTACTTTTTTCTTATTTAACATTATTTAATTTTATTTGTGACTATATTTCTGCCACTGGGTGATTAGCAAAAGGCAGGTGTGATGGAAGGCCATCTATTATTAGCCTCACTAAGTAGTGCTTCAAGAGCAAGCCTCTTGAACTAAACGTGACTATATAAATAATTAATCGTACATCAAAAAATGGGGACTGTTCTATAGAAAAGGCAATGTATTCAAATACAAGACAAAGAATAAATAAATAAAAAAAATAAAAATAATAAAACATAGACATACAACATATATAGTAAACATGTAAGAGGGATGGAGAAAATAATCATAAACAGCAAACAAAAAAAAGAGACAAAATATTTAGTTAAGGAATGAAAGAAAAGCATAAAACATGAAACCTAGCATCAATTGTTACCAGCACTATAACTACCAACATAAGTCCAACCACCAAATTGTTTTTGAACAGATTCACTCAAAAAATCATCAACAACAGAATCCATTGGTCTTTCATTAGTAAATTCACTCGAAATGTTAGAAATATCAGCAGAATCTTTGACCTGTGGTTTATAAGGTGGAATGTAACCTTTAGAGGTTAATTTATCCCAATCAATATCACTAAAGAATGGATGAGATTTAATTTCTGCAACACCGTTATAACCTAATCTCTTCTTTGGATCTCTAACCAACAATCTTGTGATTAGATCTTTAGTGACACTATCCATCTCTTGTGGGAAAACTAATGGATCATTCAAAATTTTTCTATACATTGAGTTAATATCTTCATCATAATATGGCGGTAAAGAAGTCAACATTTCATACAACAAAGTACCCAAAGTCCAAAAGTCCACAACACGAGTGTAACCCTTACCCAATAGTAATTCAGGTGCTAGATATTCTGGGGTACCACAAAAAGTATTTGTCTTTTGTTCCAATTTCATATTGATCTTACACAAACCAAAATCACATAATGCAATATGACCCTGATAATCAAGTAAGATATTTTCAGGTTTCAGGTCACGATAAACAATATTCATCTTGTGTAATGTTTCTATAGCTGATAATAACTCACAGATGTAAAACTTAGCCCTGACTAACGGAAATCTTCTGAATTTTTGCAAATGGTAAAACAGTTCACCACCATTAATGAATGATAAAACAAAATATAGTTTTTCATTCGATTGGAAAGCAAACTTTAAAGGAACAATGAACGGAGAATTCACTCTACTTAAAACAAACTTCTCGGCTAAAGTATGTGTAACTTCCATTTTATTAACAATATGAGCTTTTCTAATTGATTTCAATGCATAAATCTTACCGGTGTCTTTCTTCTTAACCTGCATAACTTTACCAAAAGAACCCTTACCAATGACTTTTAATAAATCAAAATCATCAATTGTCAAGCCTTTTTTAGCCATACTAGCTAAAGGTTTGAAATCTAAAGTAATGTTCAAGGCACCAATCAATTCCTCATCAGTATAAGGGTTCACCAGAGATCTCCAATCATGATTTAATAATCTAACAGGTTGGGTATTATATTGAACTTTAGCCGAGCCTAGTTTATAATTTAGAGAGCCAATCAAGTGATCTTCTTGTTGACCTGATTCTAATAGACTACCTGGGATTCTAACATATATATGAACAGTCAGATTAGCGGTATTTGGGGATGTGATGTCAAAAGTGGTGACACTATTAAATTTAGTGTTAGCAATTGTATTTCCAGTTGAATTAATACGTTCTGACGAATTCTCAACTTCAACAACAGCATAAACTAAATTATAAGTTGTAATAACATTCTTATCAGTTTCATTAGCGTTACTGATCTTCAAAGTGGAAGGTAAATAATAAGCCATGTTTTTAGTTGTTGCTTCATCCATATTTTCATTTAGGTTATCAATTTTAGATAATAAGTCATCCTGATTAACATTCATTCCTAAACTTGCTAATTTACTTAAGATTTGTTTATTGATTCTTAAGGGAACTGGAATGTGTAAATCTTTGGAAGAATACACTTTAACAGTAAGAAGACCAGGCTTTAATCTAACCGGAGTTTCAGGAACCTGATCTTCCTCAGTTTCTAAGACAGGATCGGTATTTTCTAATGATTTCATTATCACTTCAGGTTCAGGGTTGTTATTAGAGACAGACAGCTTGTTGACGTCATCAGTCAACTTGTCAACATCGGAATTAACAATGGTTTTTCTGGTGTCCTGGACAGCCTTGTCATCACCATTTATAGAGTCATTAATATTATGACTTGTAGCAGGAGAAGCAGTGCCAGAGAGACTTGCTTCGTCATTGATGGATGGCGATAGGGAAGTGGAATCTGATCCAGTAGACTTGTTACCGCCTTTAGCAAATATTTTTCTCCAAGTGGCCATATTGTGGGTCTAATCAGCTAGTGGGTGTCGTTGTAGTGTGTCTGGACTCGTGTTAGGAAACGTAACAGGAAAAGACCGGTGATTATGAAGGTTAGTATATGTTATGTGTTGATATGTTCGTCCTCGTTTCAATTCCCTTTCAGCTCCACCGCCTTCTGAGTTTTCTGGTCGAGCACAGCCCGGGGAGCAGTGGTTGAGGTGGAAGTGGAACGGAACAACACTGAAGTTATTGCAAAGTTAGTTAGTGAAAAGGCTACTTCTGGCTTACCCAAAAACACACAATCCAAGGATGAATAGAATTCAGTTTGAATTGGAGCTAGATGTGGAAGAACTTAGCAATGTACCAATCACAGAGGAACACCAATGTTATCTAAACATAGGCGTTTCCAATCATAAGAAAGGGTCTCCAAAACATCATAGAACGACGACTGGAACAGTTCCAATAAAGAATCATAAAGTGCTATTTGGTGCAAAAGGACGATTTAGAACCATTTTCAAAGTCAATACGGACTCAAGAACCCAACTGTTATCAAATAAGTATTTAACGATTGAATTCTTTATTTCAAATCTTGAATTAAGTTTCTCCAATTCAAAGCAACATAAAGATATAAGAATTGGTATAATGAAAGTCAATTTAACGGAACATATAAACGAATCAAAACCCCAAAAGATTCAATATTTACTAGAAAATTGTAAAGTTAATGCAATTGCTAAAGTGAATTTGTTCCTAAGACATCTCGATGATGATCAACAAACTCTTTATAATATTCCGGAACAATCAAATAATCATATCTATCGTGGATTAACAGAAACGTTTGAAGATTCAACCTCATTATCTTATTCATCACCACGTCATTCAACAGGACCTGTTACTTCAACTACCCATCTTTCAAATAGAAAATCACCATCGCCTACTCTATCACCGACCGTGGCTTCATCATCAATTTCCAGAGATTCATCGATTAATTACGGAGCAAATAGTAAATTAACTCACAGGCAATCAACTTTAGCAAAAGCAGAGGCCCCATATGTTCCTCCGTATCTTCTTTCTAGATCAATGAAAAAGTGTGAGTCATCAACTCAATCAAAGTCCCAGAACTCATTAACGTCAGATGATAGTGCTACACCTACGTTAAATAAAATGGTTGGTAAATCCATTAGATTTTCATGTGATTTAGCAGCTATCAAATATGATGAATTTACTGCTGAGGAATGCATTGATGATATCATTCATTCAAATGGTAATGGATGGAGAAGAAATAATCAAGGACTGAATATGGTTGATGTGTTACGTCAAACAATGATTGATTTGAAAAACAGAAACTCAAATTCAAATAATGAAGTCTTTGCACCTGCTTATCTGTATTGTAAAACTAATGAATTTGAAGAAGATGAAACAGAGAGAAAAAGCCCTAATTTATTTGAGGATAAAATTTCCTTTTATCATGATGATCAGCCTGCTCAACCCACTCATACTGATTTTACCAATTGTTCAAATGAATCTGATTTTGATGGTATGCAACGGTTTAAACCAATGCCTGAATACGTCTTTAGAGATGATCTAAGAAGTTGGCATTTATGTTAACTTAAAGGGCCTTTGGATTTTCTTACTTTGATATCCCTATTTAATGTGTAATTTTGGGTCTATGGGGTTCTGTTTCTCACTCAATAGTAGTGTGTTTTAATTAAGTTGTAATTATTTATTAAGTGAAAGCATTATTCATTAAGAAATTAACTATTAAAGGTGTTAAAAATGGATAGGGGTTGTAGTAGTAGTATGGTGAGTAGCCGAAGTAAAGAATACAAAACAAGAAGTTAACAAAAGTAATAAGAAACAAAGTAAATGAAGTAAAATTTATAAAAAAGCAGTAAATGAAGTAAAAATTATAAAAAAGCAGTAAACAAACAAAAAAACACAAATGAACTAAGTGAAATTCAAAGATTGTAAATGCAAAAAAGATGCAAACACTAATCGTCATCATCTTCAAAATCAGGTCTAACACGCTCAATACCATCATCACTATCATCATCACTCATATCAAATTCTTCTAAATCCAATTCGGCATTATCAACAACATCATTGATTCTGATATCATCAACAGCAACTTCGTTGGACTGATTATCGTCATCTTCATCTTCCTCTTCAATTATAGTCTCAGGCTGAACAAAGGAAGAAGAATTGGCTATACCTGAAGTTATGTTTCCTAGTTCAGTTCCATCTTGTTCAATATCCATGGATCTTAATCTTTTATATCTTGTTCTTCTATTATTAATTAAAGGCCAATGAATCTTAGCTGATGAAGCTGGCTTATTCTTCAAAATGAATCTTTCAAATAAACTTTTAAAAAAAAGAAAAAATTCATTCAAAAATCTCAATAACTTATACCTATTGAAGATCAACAACAAAACAATAATAACAATCATGAGTTCAAAAATAACTGGATGTTTCTTATAAACTGGCATCTTGTCAACTTTTTCAACAACGTATAAATCGCCTTGATCATCATCTTGACTTTTAAAATTTAAGAAACCTGGTTCCTCATATGAATCGAATATTTCAAAAGTTGGTCTTAATGGAATACCATCAATTTCAGAACCTCTAATGAATAGTCCAGGTGCCGAATTTCTATAATATCCAACTTTAGGATACTCTTTTGCATTTAAGTTGTGTAAATAATCATGATATTCAATAGCACTTTCATCACTTGCATATAAAACTGCTCTACCTAACGTCCATGAAAATTCTTCACCATTGATTTTATCATTTATTGTAAAATTTGTATGTTGTGTTTTAGTTAAACCTAGACCATTATGTAATAAATTTAAAAGGTAAGTTGATTTAAAACATAAATCAGCTAATTCGTCTTCAGACAGGTCTTTATAACTTTTTAGTTCATTTGATTTTAAAGAACATATTTTCTTGGTCTCTTTTTCAATCTCATCATAAGAGTAAATCTTACCATATTTTTCGTCATGATCTTTATCCAATTTTAACAATTTCGAGATTGTATCCCAATAACCTGAAACGCCATAAAAGTTTTCACTTAGAAAATCAAACGATGGAACTGCATCAGTCAATAAACATGAAGAAACATCTTTTTGAGTATCAACATTACATTCTTTTAAATCTTTAATGATCAAAGGATATATAAAATCATTACACTTTTGGTAGTCACCTGATCCACTTATTTTATACTCAATTTCACTTAATATCACTGTTTTATCATAGCCTGTAGGAAGACAAGGATCAATTAACCTTGTGTCTCCAGTATCTGTTGATTTCAGTAATGATTCTAAATACCTTAAATGAATTTGAGTTAAACCATAGCCTAAGAAAGATATTGAATAGACATTGTAATTTAAATCAGGCGTTTTTGAACCCAAAGTGTTTAATTGTAATTTAACTAATTGATTTAAATGTTCTTCAGTTTCAATATGATTTGGTTGGAAAGAAATTTGAGTTGAAGCGCCACCTAAATCTAATAATCCTACAGCATCATCAGTGTTTTTTGTTAAAGTGCCTGTTAAATAATTCAAAGCAATAAAAGCATACAATCCTTCAATATCACCATCGATTGTATTGATATGAGATTCACAATCTGGTAAATAAAAAAACGTTTGTTTTTGTAAATAGAGACAAATATTACTTAAAATGTCAGCTTGCTGAGTTGGATTCAATAATCTCATACCAGCAGTTGCATGTAAAAATATTGGAGTTCTGTAATGTTGTTCAACAGGTATAACTTCATATAATTTTTTCAATAAATGGTTCAAATAATTTGGACCAATGTTTGATGAGTTTTCATTGAATGCAGAGATACCCGGTTTAATTTTCTTGTACCATTTCTTACCAGTATAAACAGTAGGCAACTTGCCAAAATCAGTAGAAGTCTCTATTCTTTTAACTAATTCTATTTCAGGAGTTTTAAGGATACCATTTGATAGCATATATTGAGTACTTGGCCAATTGTAAACATAAGCTCTTGAACCTTTCGAACCAGCGTCGATTATAATGATGTAGTTATATGGGATACCATTTTCGTCTTTAACTTTTCCCTTTTTATCATTCTGCTTATCAGGTTTCTGTTTTGAATTACGAGAAGTTCCGTCGCCTTTGTAAACGTTTTTACGCTTTGATAAATGCATGATGAGAAGCGTGTATGTGAGTATGTGATCTGATCCGGATCGTTTTGAACCAGAAGAAGAGAGAAAAAAATAGGGGTCTATATAAAGCTGTAGGTGGCTAGGAAAACACCGAGAAGCGGTTGCCTTGTATTAGTTTGGATTGAGTTTGAGACTATATTATATGGTAAGCTATTACTGTAACGCTTCATTCAATCACATATAGAAGACATCCAGATTCATAAATTTATTTGAGGCTGAGCAAAGTAGATGCGGCGCAATATAATCAGGGCGGTAAGTGTAATGTGGCTGGTTATCGCGTGATATTTGCACGTGATTCCGGCAACCAGCGCAAGATTTCCGGGCGGCCCAGGAGAAATGGAAGCAGTCTCTTTCAGCTCAGGATCAACTCAAGATCACTCTTGAGCGCTCCCGAACCACTCTAAAACACAGCTAGAATGACAACATAAGAGACTGAAGAAGTTCTCTGAAACACCATCAAACTGTAAACTGTAGAACCACCTTCAAAAGGCCTACGAAAAGCACCCAGGACCAGTCAAAACCAGGCAGAAGAGCAGTTCTCCGAGTCGCATTGCCTGCAGTGCGCCAATGAAATCGCTGATGTTGGTCAACTAACTGTATATATAATAAAACCCGGGGAAGAGGGATTACGCTGTACTTCTTTTTCCTGGGTTTGACCTCTTTGAAGTACCTGTCTCGATTCTGGCAAGTACTGATCACCAACATCACCGCCACTACCAGCTTAAGAACAAAAAACACCTCCAAAAATGTTATCTGTGTCAAGACTTGGTCTGGGTATCTCAAGACAACCTCTGTTCTCAAAATCAATAATTAGACCTCTATCCACATCTTCAAAGAAACTAGCTTTATTCAAAACGATTCCACAGCCTCCAGGTCACATCGTCGGTAACGTCAATGATGCCTACGTTCCACCACCTCCTTCAAAAGCTCATGGTTCTTTACACTGGACTTCTGAAAGAATAGTTACAATTGCCATGACTCCATTAATGTTGACACCTTTTATCACTGGTACTGCGTATCCTGTTGCTGATGCCATCATGGGTACTTTGTTATTGTATCATTGTTACGCTGGTTTCCAATCTTGTATTATTGATTATATTCCTTTAAGAGTTTACGGTTCAATCCACAATGTTGCCATGGGTCTCTTAACTTTCGGTACTTTGATTGCTGGTTATGGTATTTATGAAATTGAAAAGTCTGAAAAAGAAGGTTTTGTTGGTTTAACTAAGAAGATCTGGAATGCCTAATCGTTTTCAATATCATTACTTATTTATTTATATCTACATATTATTACCTGTAGCTCCTACTATACTATTACTAAATATACGATATGATTTATTCATAATTCATAATTCATTAGTTTTTATTGAACTATCATGACTCACAGTTGAAGTAAAATTTCATCAAATCAAATTAAACAGAAAAGAACATAGAGACGGACACGCATAACCATTAATGCTCATCTAATCGTCTTTTAACACCAGCTGTACTACTAGCTGTACTACCACCAACCTCAAGAGCCGTAGAAGAACCAGAAAACGCTTTCTTACCTTCAACTGCATCCAAATTGCCTTTAAAATCATCGGTACCATCAACATAACCTTTCAGAAAAGCAACTTTCTTTGAAACCTTTCTTAATTTCTCATTAACAAATTCATTCAAATAATCAATTGAATCATCTAACTTAGAAACATTTTCCAACTTTAGTAAAATTAAAGGCTTGTCTTGTTCAGTAAATAAGTCTCTAGATGCCGTATTACTCTTCACTATAATCTTTTCATTCAATTGATCAATTTTAAAATCAATTAAACTCGATGATGATATAGTTAATAAACTATTCAATAATTCATCGTTGCTCTTTAACGATAAATTATTTTTGATTGTTGGAAAACTTAGTTCTTGTAATCCTTCTAATTTTGAAATTAAAGTCAATAATCTTAATTTCAATAATTGAACTTCATTTAATTCATCTAATTGGTCTTTGAATTCTATAGTACACAGTGAACAAACAATGTTAGTATTTAAGCTTTACTAGATGCAAATGTCCAGATAAGGATAAACATAACACATACCTAAATAATCATTAATTGTACCAAATGAATAGATTTCTAGTAGTTTGTATAGTTTATCTTCACCTTGTTGGAATTGATAACTATTTCTGAGATAATTGTATGAGTTAAAATTTAAGTCTGATAGTGAATTGATGATTTCTTCTTTGGTGAAGGTCATTTCTCTTTTTCTTCTAAATGCCACCCGTTAGTGATCTCGATTCTGGTTGTGTTGTGGTCTGGCTACTGGTGCTGATTAATGGTGCCACTGAACGTGTTCATTACACTTCGTTCTTCTCGGTGTGTGCGCGTTAACGGGTAGTACAAGATAATAATAGTAGAATGATTACCCAACACAGACTAAATGCATTAAAACAAAGAATAATACAAATTATAAACAAAAAAAAAGAACAATAATTAAATATCAAAAACAAACCAAAATGCAAAACAATTCAAAAAGTTCCCAAGAAATGAAACAGTTTTTTGATCAAAACCAATAAATCAAGCACTTAAACTTTCACCTTGAACCTGTTGTTCATCATCATTCTTTTGTCTAACCACATCGTCATCAACATCTTCACCATCTTCCAATAGTTCCTCTTCCTCGTTATTATTCTCATCATCATCATTCAAGTTCTTGAAAATCGATTCGGATGGCATACGACGCATTTCTAATTGCGATTTAAATAATGGTCCAATTTTCTCAATCCATTTACTTCTTTTCTCTAATAAACTTCTAAACGATGCATTTGTAACTAAGTGAGTTTCATCTTTATGATTATGTGAAGAGCCATTTGAGTGACTATGCGATGAAGATTTCTTTTTGTTTTTCTTTGGAGCCACGTTAATTCTACGACGATAATATTGTTCAACTTGTTTATCTAAATCTTCTAAAATTGACATATATTCTTGCCATGAGATTTGCTCCTCGATTGTTGGAATTAAAATTTTCTTGCGTCTATTATTTCTTTGTTGAATCTTCTTTAAATCTTTTTGCAATATACGTATTTCTGATGAAACTTCGTCGTCCTCTTTATTGAAACACCAATCTTGTTCAAAATTTGGATCATCTAACGTTTGTTGAACATTCATATATACTCCAATATACTTTAACTCTCTTTTTAATCTTTCGTCTAATGTTTTATAATCAGCTTTAATCGAATTAGCTTGCCATCCTTGTTGGTCAGGCAATGCAGACGATGATCCATAAATGTCTTCACCATTAATTCCATTAATACCATGACCATTGGTTTCCTGTGCATGATCCATTGGTGTGCCTGCTCTGTTTTTATGATTATTTGTTCGTTGCTGCAGCTGCTCGTTTTCTTCTAATTCATTTCCATCTTCGTTAATTAACGCCGATAATAATCTTGACGTTAATGGTCCACATGAAATATCTTCAGCTTCTAAAACCTCATTAGTGATATCTTCAGAAGACCCTTTTGGTTCAACCAAGCTTTTCATTGATAATTCCATTTGTTTCGTAGCGCTTAAATGGCCAACATCCTTAGCCAATCCATTTTTAACATCCTCATCATGCCAAACGTCTTGATAATATGGTCCTAACACTGGCACATCGTGTTGTTTCTTATTTGCTTCATCGTACTCCTTAGACAATGAAGTACTTAAAGTTGCTTTGGTTCTCAAAAATCTTAAGTCTTCTTCATTATAATTTCTAAAAAACGGATCAACATACGTTTGAAAAGATGTGAAAGCAATTTGATTTGATGGCTTACTACCTGAAAAATCAACCATTGGAATTTCACCAGGTAATAAATCCTTCAAATCACTAGCAGGATATTCAGTAACTGCATACTTCTTTTGTAAGAATTCGTGTTCTGTTTCAGAATCTTCTTTGGCTTTTTCTTCGTTAAATAAACGTAAGGCAGTAACTGCAGGTTCTAACATTTTATGAATATCAAATTTTGAATGTGAATCATTAACATAAACTGAGGGAATAAATTCAGATGATAATGATGAAGATAAAGGTGGTGCAAATGAGCTAGTTTCTTTATCTCTACTTGAATCTTTTTTGAACGATAACGTCAGCTTGGTTTCGCCTGCTTCACTTTTAATTTCAATAGGTTTGGTTTTAATGTGATCATCATCATTATCAGCATCATCATCATCGTCAATCGTAGTTGGTGTAATTTCTTTTCTTTCTCCATTGGCAGTGATGATAATATTCCTTCTTTTTCTTTTCGTTAATGCTAAATCGTCCTCATCGTCATCTTCAATTTTGAGTTTTGAAGTATCACTATTATCAGATCCAAAATCAGAATCAGAATCCACATCCATTAGCTTTCTTTTCTTTTCAATACTGCCGCTTTCTTTTTTCTTTGGTATATCAGTATTGCTGATTACTAGATCGTCTAATAATTTGTCACTTCTACTTTCAGTTGAATCAGAAGTTTTCATATCAACCTTGATACCAGATAACCTAGATAGTTTAATTAATTCTTCTTCATCTTTTCTAATGCCAACATCCAACTCTTTGATTAATTTTTCGAGTAATGATTTCATATTAACTAGTTTTTTTTGATTTGGTTTACTTTGAATTGAGTCACCTTGTAAAATACCAAGACTGGAATCATATTCCAAATTCACATCATCTAATAATGCCTGCAATGTATCTGATGGATTGCCGGGGTCATTTGAACCAACTGAAGCTGTTGATGGTATCGGTGTTGCCTGTTGTGATTGGGAAGATTTGGGGTTTTTCGATGAGTGTGGTTTGGTGTTTCTCTTTGGAGGAATTTTGCCTCTCCTTCTGTTCGCATTTGATCTTGGTGGCATTTTTAAGGGGGTATAATGAACAATTATCTGTTAAAACGCCCAAAATTCAACGACAACCGAAATAAATTGATAGTGTAGGAAATATATATTCTGGGAACGTTAAAGAGCTTGAGTTTTAGCCCACCAGACAACTCCATTTATTTCTCTTCAGTTGTTTGAAGAACCGAGTTTCGAGGAAAACCGGAGTGGCGCGTGTGAGGTCTATGTGGCGCATGGATCGGTTTTAAAAAATCTACTTACATTATCCTATCCTACGAGCTTTAATGTTTCCTTGTATATTTACAGGATTTATGAATATTAGGAACGTATATACTAAATAGCGTTGAATGCAGAAAAAAAGAGAATGAAAAATTAATTAGGTAAGGCACTCATCACTAATTCATTGATGTTAAGTTTTCTATCAGCAGGCTTGATTGATTTCTTCCATTCTTCAGGGAAAATATGCTTTTGTTTAGTTTTGTGTTGTCTTTTAGAATGTCTTGCTGCGATATGTCTTGTATCCAATGGGACTTCTGCAAATTCTTCAGGTTTGGTTTTGGATTCTTTTATCAAGTCATCTAAGATTTCATTTAAAAATTGAGCATTTTCTTGAGCTTCATTGAATTTATCTGAAGACATTTTAAATAAATCATTAGTGAAATCATATCTAACACCAGCCAATAATTTAAATTTATGAGCTTCAGGTCCAGATAGCTGTAAATCCTTGACTTTCAAGCTAACGACAACTTTTCTTTGAGCAGGATGTGTTTCACCTAAATAAGTTGTGTATCTATAGGTGACTGGTTTTTCAGTTGGTTTAAAAGGCTGATAAGGCTTTCTGTATTTGGCAAGCGAAGGTAATTCATAAGCAGCCAATCTGTTGAATTCCATTTGATCTCTGAAATCTCTAACTATATCTTGTGCTTTAGTTGGATATTCATCATAATCGGCTTCTTCCCAACCTTCATCAAGGAATTCACCTTCAGATAAATATTCATCGTAATCAGTGTCATCTGCAAAATATTGTTCAGCTTCTGTTGTTTTATATGCGGTCAAGAAAAAATCAGCCTCTTCTGGATTCTCAGCTGTTGAAAGTAAAGCTTCTAATTCTTCTGGTGATTGTTTATAATGGTTACCTAATAATCGATGTCTTAAACGATATAAATTATCAATCTTTTCATTTGATAAACCTTTCCAAAGTTCTGGTCTTAAAGCTAACTCATTGCTGTCCAAGGATGGCAGAGATTCAATTTCTTTTTTTGATGATGCTAAAGATTTATCAATCTGTGATAACTTAGCTTGTAAATCATTATTTTTTGAATCATTTAAACGTGATATGGAAATTGAGAATAATCTAGTTGATTGTTGCTGTTGTTGTTGACATCTTATCAAATTCAATCTTCTTGAATTTGAAAGAATATATTTTCTAAACATTTTGTACGTGGGAAGGGTGTATGTTTGCCAGTTTCGAATTAATTTGTAGTGATATACTCCTGAGTATTTGAGCTTCTCCATTTAAGTGAACTTGAAGGTTGGAGATTTTTCACTGAGCGATCAGTGGCATAACAGTCGTGTATATTCCAGGTCAAAACACTTGAGTGCAGGTCAGTTATGCTCAGACGCGCCATTGGGATTGGGTGTCGACTTACTTCTCTTTAAAAAGGAAGGTCAGTGTTTTGGAGAGGAGGTGAAGCAGTTAATTTCGTTGATTGTCAGTGCAGTCAACAAACCATATCTGGATCCATGATATGATGTTGTGATTGAGAAATTGATGCTTTTCATTTGTAGAGTTGTATTTTTTATTTAAATGAGGTCTGTGCTCATCCAGCTACCTCTGAAAAGAAGGTATAAGAGGGATTTTGCATGGGCCACAAAAGTAAAGCGGATTAAGTAGTTAGGTAAGTACTTTCCCTCTATGTGCTTCAAAATGTCTAATTTCTCTGTAAGTCGGACAGCACATTTACTAGATAGATATAAGGTTTGTTGATGTTCATTCATTAGAGAAAGGTGATACTCCGATTAAGTAGGTTGGGAGAAAATGTATCTAAACCTTTTACCGAGCAGGTGATCATAGTTATCCTTAATCCCTTGCTTACAAACACTTCTGATTTTACGCATTGCTCGAGCTTGGTAACAGCATTTATTAGCAGTCTATAGTAGCATTTGGATTCAGGGGATTAATTATATCTTTTATTTGAGCCTCTTAGAGTGTCTCGTTATCCAGTAAAGTCTGGTCGGGGAGGAACAGATAATAAGAAATTCAACACACTTGTACTTTCTCAGTCCCCCTTTTCCGCATTTGCATTGTTGTTTAGCAGAGGAGGTTTGTTTGCTGTGGGTCAACTACCCCCAAATCAATCCCAACTCACTATGGCAGCTCAAAGTGATGTACCTTGTACGTGCAACATGCAAAATCTCTCTTTTCTAATTCTCGCTAGATTGGTCTCTCTCATTAAACTTTGAACCAACCACTTGCTAGTACTCCCTCTTCTTTCTGACCAATCTCTACACAACAAACAAAGCGGAAGCTCGTTACATTTACTTGTCCTGTCTTGCTCTTCCTCTTGTCGTGTTTAAACTTTGCGCTTCCTTTGACTCTATACTTTTCACTGCTCGCCCCCTCTCTGATCCTGTTTGCAATTTTCCTACAACTTATTCCCCTTTTCTCTTTCTTTCTTACTCTTCTTCTTCTTTCTTGTTACCCATCTCTTCAATCAAGTATATTGCTTACTTTGCCGCTCTTACCCCTCTACTGACCTTTTTACTGATCCCTGGGCTTCTCAGCTTCTAACCGTCTTTGCCCAACCTTTACTTCCCTCGACCACCGCATCTGAAACTGGGAGCACTCTTTTCGACAACTGCTGAGCGTGTTCAAACTTCACTTCGATTAACAACAGAGAAAATTTTTGATTCCTTGCACTACACTACACTACGCTGCTTCAAGTTTACGCATTTCTGATCCTTGATTTACTGTACTACTTAGCTTACCCCCCAGTTAACCCCATCCACTCGCCTGATCTTTTGTTCTTATCCATCAAGGCGTCTGTTTAATCTTATTGCAAGTAATTGCACAATCAAATAATTTTCCTTATGTCGTTATTAAAATCGTTAAAAATATCTAGTCCCGATAAACTAAAGGATTTGGATTTCATTTCAAAATTGAAGACTCCTGAACTCTTATCAAAATTATTAATCACCGTTTATGATTTAGAACAAGAAGTCAAAACACTAAGAGGTCAAGTTGAACAGTATGAAAATTTGAATTCGTTATTAGAAGGCGAAGACTTATCAAAAGAATCAATCCAAGCCACTCCACCACCTACTGAATCTACCACTCCTGAGCCACCAACCCTAGTTGAAAAAATCACAACACAAGAAGTAAATGAAACAACACCTACTGGATTCACCCCGATGTTTGGATCTCCCGCTATAACAGCTTCTGAAACCCTAGTAAAGCCTCAAAAGAGAACAGTTATCAAGCCATGGCCCGAATTAACATTGAGTCAATTGGCTACGAAATTCAAAATTCCAAAAGAATTATTGCAACAATCATCGAAACAAATTTCATTACAAAAGAGAAAAGACGCGTTGAAGCCTATGCCTAGAACTTCAAGGATGGATTATTCACCATTATCGAAATCAATTACTCCCCCAACCACTAATACAACTAATTCAATTGGTCGTCAATCTAGAAATTCACTAAAAAGACAATACGACGATACTCCAGATGAATTACCATCAAAGAAGAAGACTGTTAGAGCTACCACTACCACCGCCACCGCCGTAGCAACCAATCCTACCACTACTCCCAATCCATCTACAGCTAACGTTTTAAAGAATTCCACAAATCGTCTAAAGTATTCAATGACTTCAAATGGAAATTATAAATGTGATTCGTGCAACGACAACAACACTTATAATAGTTATTTAGATGTTTATAATCACAAGAAAGCCAACCATGTTGATGAGTTTGGTATTAATACTAAAATAATCGGTACCAGTACCAGTGTTGATATGAAACCGATAGATGATGATGATGATGATGATGATGATGATAATGATGTCAAATTGTTAATTGAAACAGCAGACGAAGTGATTGAAGAACAGTCAGTTGTTAAAGTCAACAAGACTGATGTTGCACAATCACTGCCACAAGCACAGCAATATAACGTTACAAATGACAACAAATCAACACGAGAACATAACAACCATGATGGTGATAGCTCAACAATTCAAGAACTCGCAACCACCCACGGGACTGCTATCAGTGAGAACAAGCCAACTATTAATCATGTAATTGAAACGAATACCACCAATTATGAGCTTGAACATCCAAACAATCAACAAAGTAGTAGTTCGAACCAATTAAAGCAAGATAATAAGAGCTCGGGTGGATTGAATCCATCATCCAGCACCAGAGCTGCTACTGTTGAAACTAGTGTTGAAAATAATGGCGCCGAAGATGGATTAACAAAAGATTCTACTCCTATCATATCAATCCATTCTCAATTGTGATAGTTGTGTACCACCCACATACCTTTGCTAGTTGTTCTCTAATAACTAACTCATCCAAAGGGTGGGGGAGGGAAAATAAATTATACAATACTACTTACTATATGTTGTCTACCTTTGCTTCAATACTGCCTGCCATTATGTTTTTGTTTATCTTTTTTTTTATTTTTTATTTTTTATTTATTTAGTTCTTCTTGAGTCGTTATGTTGATGTTGTTGTTGATGCTGTTGTGTTTTATTGTTTGTTGAAGTTGTCTCTCTTTAAAGAGTATTATAAATACTTTTTTTTTTCTCTTTATTATTAATCGTCGTATGTTAGTTGTTGTTTTTTTTTTTTTGTTTCATAAGTATACTTTTGTTATTTGTATTGTGTTTTTTTGCGTGTTTTATGTTTTGTTTTTGTAGTTCCCTATTTTTTATATAGTTATTAATTTTTAAATTGTGTAATCTTACCATATCGATCTCGAAGGATGACTTAATGACCTTTTCATCACATAAATGATTATGAATACATACAACTTAAAAGATATATGTGATTAAAAACATCTCGGGAGAAGGTATAAGACAACAAGGCATTACTGACAAGGCAATTTAAGTTTTAAGATAAGGGGTAATAACATAAAGTAAGAGTAAATAGTAGTTTGAGCAATGAAATGGGAAAAAGTATAAAGTATAGAAATGATCTGGATCTCTCAGAACAGAAAAAAAAATAAAAGAACTAAGTATACACTAATTGAAGAACATATAGTAATTCATCAACAAAAGACAAATAATACAACGAAAAAAGAAAACGCAAAAGTTATTAGTAATAATAATAATAATAACAATAATAAAGGCAAGTGAAAAAAAAAAATAAAACAATATCAAGTAAGCATGATAAAAACAAATAAGAGAAATTACATTTGTTGTTGTAATTGAGCCTGCTGTTGTTGTTGCTTCTTCTTCTTCTTCAATTTCTTCTTCTCCTCCTTCTTGATATGTTCAGGAACCAAACCTTCAGTTCTCTTTGGAGCAGTGTAACTGGAACCTTGTTCCTTAGCTAGCAAGTATCTCTTATTCTCTTCCTCATATTTAACTTTTTCAGTCTCGTACAAGTCCTTCCATCTTGCCTTTTCAGTGTCGGGTATCTCTTTCCATCTTCTGGAAGTCTCTTGGGCAATTTCAGGTTGAGATAATTGAGACAGACCAGTTCTAGCTCTTTCGTTAACAATCTGTTCTCTCATATAGTTAGAATATAAAAAGAAAGAGGTTAACGGTTTCTTAGGAGCATTAGGATCTTTAGGCTTCTTCTTCTTCTTTTCAGGAACACCTTGAGCTGGAGATTGCTGTTGAGAAGGAGATTGCTGTTGAGCTGGAGATTGTTGTTGTTGTTGGTGAAGATGTTGTTGTTGAGTTTGGTGTTGGTGTTGTTGATGTTGATGATGAGCTTGAGCAGCAGCTTGAGCTTGAGCCTGGGCTTGCTCGTCAACTTGAACTTGTTGTGGACCATTGTTGGTCTGAGTTAATGGGATTTGTTGATCAAAGATGTTAGTTGGAGGAGGTGCCAAGTATTGTGGTTTTTGGTCAACAACATTAAAAAAATCAAGGGCAGCTTTAGAAGCGTCATTAGCAGCTTTCGACAATCCAAACAAAGAAGTGATTAACTGTTGGAAGGAAGAGATGTTAGTAATTGCGTATGAAATGGGTAGTGGAAACACGTAAACACGAGACACGGGGAGTGTAAACAAATAAAAGAGAGAGAGACTAGAGTAGAGTATACATACAGCATCCTTTGCAGTTTTGAAGTCGTCGCCTAGCTGTTGCAGCTGAGGAGGAGGCTGTTGTTGATTATTGTAGGAAGGGATGGCCAGTTGTTGAGGATCGAACATTACAAAGAAGGGAGGAATGTTCCGGAGGTTCTCGTTTTGGTTAAACAGGTTGGAAGTGTTGAAGTAGGAGTTAGTAGGCCTGCCTTTAAAAGAAGAGCAGGGAGGGAGGACGGCAGACCTGGTAAGAGGGCGAATGGGCGCCTTCTTGTACTCAAAGTCACGCCAGGGCCCCGTGGTGAAGCTGTCGCGGTGGTTCGCGCGTGGGCCGCTCTGGTTGGCTGACTTTGAGGTTGTTTTCCCGGGAGGGCGTGTGAGGGCTTGTCGGTCCGGCCCGGCTTGATCAACAAGAATAAAGCAACAGGGGCAACAGCCTAAACTGATTACACGATTACACGATTACACACCTGACCAGTCAACAGGGCCAACAGGGCCAACAGGGCCAATAGAGACAGGGCCTCTTCAGACTCACAATCACAATCACAATCACACTTCCCCCTTCCCCGTCTAAAAAAACCTCTTCTCATTTTCTCACCAGAAATGAAAAACTAGTCAAATAATATTTTGTAACAAGCGATACACCATTTAACCTGATAGCCCGAAGACTCCTTCCAGTGTGTAATAAGGTGGGTGGTATACTGTTTGCTATCCCCTTTTCGACCTGCTTCATGAGCTGTCAGTTTATGTGTTTAGGTGTTTGGGTGTTTATGTGTTTATGTGTTTATGTGTTTACTTCACTCTAGCTATTTAAAAAATCATTTATACCTTCTAGTTCTCAATCCAAGTAGATACAGGCAACTGCAACTGTGTCTCTACATTTGTAGACCACAAAGGTTGATTCTCTCTCTCCTTTAATAAACTCTGGGACCAGCTGTACTATACTTACTATCTGCTGCATACCTTCTCTGTCCGAAAATCAGTCAGCTTATTCATGTTCTTCTCTCTCTTCTAGCATACAAGAACGCTGACGAGCACTGGATCCAAAGTGCTCTTTGATCTAGCTTTCTTAGTAGGTTCTAGGAAAGGATTCGATTCGATTCGAGTTACATCTCTCTATCAGAAATTTCCCGCGGCTGTGCAAAATCAGTTTGCAAAAAACAGATAAATAAAATAAAAAATAAAATAAAAAAACAATAAAGAATAAAACAAAAAAAAAGTATTGATAACATACCCTCTTCGTTGATATATGCTTTGTGCAATCAGTAGACACAGTACGAAAGACATCCTTCTTTGCTCAAAACAACGTCCCCTCTCTACTTCGTATCCCCTCGTTTGGTGGAAAGCCATGTACTGTTAGAAGAGAAATTCATTAACGTATCACAGAAAAATGATTCAAAGTTTAGGATTAAGTCAGGTGTCTTCCACCACCGTTCCCAAGAGCTCCACTCCGTCTTCCTCACATGCATCTGAATCAGGTACAAGTGCAACTACAAAGTATGCAGTCGATGAAATGAACTCAATGCAATATGCTAAATTTTACGCTGCTCAACCATCCCCATCAAAAGTAACTGATGCATCGATACAACAGCCCAAACCTAATAGTCCCAACAATAATATATTCAAGAGAATTAGGAAATGGATAATAACAGATCCTTCAAGAGATTATTTCCCTGATGATGCTAAACATAATTATCAACATTTCCGTACCTCGAATTTAGTGTTTTTGTTCGGGGGTCGACTTAAAACTACAAGGCATAGTCCATTATTAAAATTCACAGCTTTACAATTTCCAATTTCTATAATGTTGATGATGGTTCCATTTGTAATATACTTGATATTTGAGGCAAGTTGGCTATGGCATAAAGGTTCTCCAGCTATCGTTATTTGTTTTATTTATGTTTTTTTGTTGATGCTTACAAATCATTTAAAAGCTGCATTTTTAGATCCTGGTATCTTGCCTAGAAATGTCCATTTAGTTGATAACTTAGAGCAAGACACATTACCTGAGAATTATCACAACATTATCGAATTGCCAGGCCCAACTAATCAAAAAACAGGTGAAGTAGAGCCGGTTCATTTAAAATACTGCACTTCATGTTACATATGGAGACCCATTAGATCGTCACACTGCTCAAGATGTAATGCTTGTGTTGCGAATTTGGACCATCATTGTCCTTGGCTGGGTGGCTGTGTAGGGCAAAGAAACTATTGGTACTTTCTCAATTTTTTGATTTTTGAAAATCTGACTTGTGTTTATTTATGTTGCACTAGTTTTTACCATATGGGTAAAGTTGGTTTGAATGATGCTAAACTATCGTTATTTCTGGGAATTTATGCGGTTGTATTTTTTTTGTATCCAGCTTTGTTGTTGTTCTATCATTTTTGTCTTGGTTTGACAGGTATTACAACTAGAGAATATCTTAATGCTGAAAGACATGAAGGGAATCTTTATTTACAAGATGTTTGCTTAAATCCTTTCAATTCTAGGAAGTATGGGTTTAATCTTAAACGACAGTGGTTCAGACCTAAAGGCAGATCGAACTTTCCCATGTTGGATAAGTATCAAGTTGGTGATCAAAGGTTTAAAACTGTTCAAATTGGTGCTGTATAAAGCATTGGTATCCATTTTTTGTTTGTTTGTTTGTTTGTTTGATTTTTAATTTTAAACAACAACAACAACTACTACTACACCGGCCATTTCAGAGGCTTAATTTATTTTTATTAGATGTATACGTCTTTCTTTTCTATATGTTTTTATTTGTGTACGCACCACTCTTCTAATCGCATTCTCGTTAAAGATCACATGTCAAGTAGGTAGAATCTAGATAAATCTCTCATTTTATGATTAAGCGAGCGGCCCGTGTGGCGGTGCACTAAGTTCTGAGCTCGCTTGACCATTGACCAATAGTAGCCTCTGCTATAGTATTTGTTTCTGGAGTTCAGTTGAAGTTAAAATTTTATCCACCGCTTCTTCTTCTGCTTCCGGTTCTCAACTTGTTCCTTTTGTTCTACTTGATATTACCATTGGTATTGCTATTGAACAATCAACCGTCCATCCGATCCCACTCTCATCCCACCCCTTGACCTACTTTCCGGCCAGCCCCAGATTCAGCGCCCTCTCCAAAATTTCCGTGAAGAACCGCCTGAAAAAACTCAAAAAAAAAAAAAAAAAGCCTTATACATATTTATTTAGCTTATTTGCACACTAGACACACACACACACACACATACTCTTTTCCAAAACCAACCATTAGAAATCAACTGATATAGATATGAAGCTTTACACATCAGAGCAATATTTTGATTATCCATGGGACCAAGTCACTGCGGCTAACTGGGTCAAATATCCAAACGAAGTTTCAACCCATGTTGTCGGTGTTGATGTATTAAGACGTGAATTCTATCCAGACACCGGTATCTTAAAGACAGAAAGATTGATCACTTGCAAACAACCAATTCCTAAATGGTTATCATGTTTAACTGGAGGCGAAACCAAATCATACGTTAGAGAAGTGTCAACCATTGACAGAAACAATAAAACATTAACAATGAAATCATGCAACCTGACCTATTCAAACTTACTAAAAGTTCACGAAACCGTGGTGTACTCACCTGATTCAGCCAATCCCGACCATAAAACCAAGTTTGAACAAACTGCCGAAGTTACTGCCTATGCCTCTTTCACTCGCATTTGCGATAAGTTGGAAAGCTGGGGTGTTGAGAGGTTTGGCCAGAATGCAATCAAGGGTAAACTTGGTTTCGATTCGGTGTTGTCAAAACTAGATGCAAGGTTCAACTTAGGTGAGACGATAGATGAGTGGACTGATAAGACAAATGTTGTTTTTAAAGAGGTTAGTGAGAAAACAGGTGGTGTTATTGATGAGGTTAATGCAAAGACTAATGAGTTTGTTAAAGGCTTGGATGCAAAGACAAATGGAGTGTTGAATGATACTAATGAGGTTACCCAGTCTGTTTTGTGGCAAGTTACTAAGAAGGTTAAAGAAGGTATTTTTCATAAGTAAGCAAGCAATTCATAGCGACTAGTTGTTTTTGCTTGTTTGATGTCGTTGTTGCATTACGTTTTTTCGTTTTTTTTTCGTTTTTCGTTTTGTTTTTATGGTTTGTACTTTTCATTCTTGTCATTGTTGTTTATTTTAATGCTTAATTTTGGTTTGCTTATACTCGTGGTGTCCTTTTTTTTTCTTTTTTGCTTCTACTGTTTGTTTCAAAATCCCTCTATTTATTCGACATATTTTGTTATGCTTTTACATCTTGATTTTTCTTATAAAGTGTGCTTTGCTTTGATTAGTTTTTTCTTTAGACTGTATATATTTCTCATCCACATTCGTTTATTCTCATGTCATATGGTTAGTACTTTGAATTGATACGTTTTTGATAAATACTTAATACTTCTGCTGATCCATGATTTGTAATCATAGTTACTTTGTAGTTTTTCTTTAGAGAAGTTTAAAGCTCATTAATATCATGAAACTAAAGTATGTGTAAAAAGGAAAAAGGAATAGCAGCAACTTAAAGCTATATGTATGTAGAAAATAATACGAAGCAAAAACAGAAAAAAAAAACTATGGATCAACAGTAGTAGTTTATCTCTCTAATAAACTATCCCAAAATGAAGTCAGCCAAACTGGACTTAAACCATACTGCCAGAATTCAGATGGAATTTCTTTTCAGTAAATTGATGTGTCTGGAAACCAACTATAGTTCTTTTCAGTTTCATAAAGCCGGAAATAAAGGCAATCAACAAAGCTAAAGTTGACATAAACGTCAACCAAGGAACGTAATCATTCAAATCTTTATTATTGTTGAAAAACCAATCAAACACTAACACTGTCAACGATAAACTGAACGAACTAAAAGTCAACGAGGTGGAAATAGCGTGATATGTCAATGTAAGTATCCATAACGCGACAAAACTGACACACAAGGCAATTAAAATCATAATTATCGTAACGTCCGTTTTAATGTCTGTGTTTTTAAAATATATCTGAGGTATGGCAAATCCAATTGAAACCAAATGCAAGAATGTGGAATATAGCGTGGATTTATTGTGATTGTAATCTATTGAAAGTTCTCCATATTTTGATTTCTTGATTATTATGATGTTGAGTATATAACTTGCAAATAATGCTACTGTGACTAAAGTCAACCCACACGGGACCCAATGGCTTACATGATCAGCATCATAGTTTATTAATAAATTAATAGTGAGAATCAAACTAACAATCGAGGAATTCAATGATGATATAGACACGAATAAATGATATAATGAATGTGGATAGATGCAGCCAATGCAGTTGAGAAATAGAGAGAGTGATGTGAATGATATTAAGAAGATTGCTGGGGTTTTGAAATAAGAGGGTTGCAAGCACCATCCTAGGATGATTATTGGAAATGATGTTAAGTGTAAGATGATTGGTATAAAGCAGAGTTTAGAGATTAGTTGGAAGGATTTGGCTTTGTTCGATATTTGTTGATACATTTTCTTTGGATTGGTGTGATTTTGAAGTTTTGTTGTTATTTGATCATGACCTTGCTTTAAACTGAAAAGTGGATTAGGAAAGTATTTATAAGATTGAAGCTAGAGTAGTTTACACCGTTATCATCGTTTGACTAGTACCTTTAACTTATTAACTGATGAGTACCATTGATTCAATTCAGAAGTTGCAAGCAGTCAGCCATTTCCAAAGGATTAACATGTTAGTATTAAGAGAGCAATCTTCTGTCCTAATATAGTGAAAGGGGTGGATCTTTATTTTGGGTTGTGCCCCTTTCAGAACAAAACTATCCAAGAAACAGAAGTCCAGATCAACTATTCCTAAATTTCATGGGCTTCTTGCCGCAAGGAGTACCAAATGGTAGTTCTAGCTTGAAAACAGATGGCTGGGTTGGTGATGTGGCTGGTAACCTCGCCACATCATCACTGTGCCACGAGGACCGCGTGTTACCTGGCACCTCACCAAATGAATTGCCTGATCCGGCCAAACAAAAACAAAAACAAAAACAAACAGCAACAAAAAGACGAGCTAATCCTATTTGGGTAGCTGTCTTTCTGATTTCTCCTTCTTTTCTCCTTTCAGTTTAACAAGTAATAGAAGGGCTCATCTAAACACTAACACTGTCACATATATAAACTACGTGATATCCAACCTAAATTCCCCTATCTCTCTCTTTCTCTCTCTCCCCCTCCCCAGCACACTATTCATAAACATAGTTTCGGTTTCAATTTGCGTTTCCCTCACAACGCATTCTCATTGGTGACTTTTCTTTGTGTACAACAACTAAAATCACGCTCAGGTAGCATTTCTTAAATTCCTGTTAACTTCTGCATATGTCCAACTACATCACCTACGACGATACAACGGAGACCACCAATCTGCTAGCTTCAGATACTTCAAACTCTTCCTCCCCTCAAAAATCAATAAACAGTTCTAACATCCCAATGCCATATGAAGGCATCGACAAGTTAATTATGGATCAAGATAATGAAATCAAACGTTATTCATCTAGAGAAATAATCAATATTGCCAATCAATCTGTTGATGACTTGTTAAGTGAGATTCAATTACAACAACCAGACGTCAGCTTAACCAGTAATTCTGTTATTTCAACGGGAACAACAATAACAACCAATGCAGATTTGGTTAACTCTCCTTTAACTCAACCTCTAAATTTAGATGCTTCTTCAATAAAATCCTCCTTGATTCACCCATTACCTGTTACCCCAACAAGACAAAATCAGCAACAACAACTTCCAATCTCAAGCTCAATTGCTTCCAGTTTAAATTTAGAAAACACTGAAAAACTGGCCAGAGCAAATGATCATCAATTAGGTGGTCCTAGATCTTTAAACAGCTCTCCTTCAAAGACCCCAAAGAAAGTTAAAATTGAAATGTCTCCTCCTAAAGTTGTGGAATATGATGTTCAAAGTGAGTATGAAGAAGATGAAATCTCACTTGAGGAAGCTGAAAAATTAGCTTTAACCTGGAATGCTGTTCCAGTCAAAATAGGTTCTGATGAAGAATTAAATAAAAAGACAAAGGCCAAGTCCAAACCACTACCTCCAATTATTAAATCTGCATCCGATTATTCTGTCAAATCTATGCCTAATTTATCTTCTGATAACAATCTGCTTGAAATTTTTAATGGTAATGAAAGTGATGATTCTGAACAAACTATTGCATTTTCCCCAAGAACTCAAAATCGAATGAGCTTTAACGAAGACAATGATGATAAATATGTTTTAGGTGGTGCTAAAACTACTTTCAATGAGCAATTAAAACAATTAGAGTTAACTGCTGCAACTAACTTAAATTATGATCATGAATCATATATGGAACAATCAAAAAGGGGTGAACTACCGGAATCTGATGATATCAAAATAAACAAAAAGAAAAGCCAACAATTTAAAAATCAATTATCAATGACTAAAGCGCAAATGATCTCTGAACAAGATCAGATTATTGAAGACTTAGGTGATTTATACGAAAGTAATGTTAGAAACACTGCTAATTCTAACTCGCTACATATCAAAAGATCTGACTCTGTTAAATCTGCCTGGAGTATTAACTCTGGTGAAAGATTATTATCCACTAAAACTGTCAATAAACCATTGAACAGTGTTGAATTGAGGGATGGTATCCAAGGTTTTACAGATGACGCTGTTAAAGATATTTTAGATAACGGTTATGATGTTCAAAACAGTCAGCAAGCATCCAGAAAAGTTATGGTTAGTGATAACGAGAGTGATATCGATAATTCTCATGTAAGTGAAGATAATTCTGAACAGCTTGTTACGCAAGCTTTACCTAAAGGCCCTATGCATCAACATACTAGATCTGCTTCTCTGAGTGAAATTATGGGTAAATTTTTTAGATCAATGTCCAATAGAAGTATTTCTGAAAGTACTGAGAAAGCTGAAGAAGCTGAAGAAAATGAACAACAGAAAAAGCAGCAGCAGCAACAACAACAACATAATAAGAAGGAACAACATGTTAAGAATTCTAGAAGAGTTTCAACTCAAAGTATCGCTACCTCAATTACAAATGAATCTGACTTTGTTTCTGCTGATGAAGGCGATTATGATTCCGATGAGGTTTCCCCACAACAAAGTCATCAAGTTAATTTTGATAATTTAGATTTAAAAAGTGTAGGTACTATAGAGCATGAGGATACATTTGATGGTACTTCTTTATTAGGTGAGAGTACACAACAGAATTCCGTTATTATTAGAACTCCCGCTCAAATTCAACAATTGCAACAGCAAGAATCTAAATTACAAATTCATAGGTTACCTGAAGAACCAAAGGATGATTCGATGGAATCCAATGATAGTTTTGCTCCTCATAAGTTTGTTCTGACTACACCATTTGAAGATGATTTATATAATTTTTCAATTGAAAACGTGAATGAGCTAGATGTTATTAAATCAAGAGTTTCAAGTGGAAAAGCCTCAAGAGTTTCGTCTGAGACATCTGAAAAGGAAGATGTTTTAGCTATTTGGTCAACACAAGATGCATTTGCAAAACTCCCAAGAAAAAGAACAGTTGATAGACCTTTTCAAAGTATTTGTGATCCTGTTACTAAATTTGTGGTTTCAGCTGATGATCATCCAAAAACAATTAGAGTTATTTCTGAAGCTTCTACTACTTTAATTCCACCTTCTGACAGAATTTTATCTAGTATTTCATCCTCGTCTATTGGCTCCACAAAACCCTATGGTGAAATTTCTCACAGAAATACATCATCTATTCCTCAAGTTGAAGCTTCTGTTATTGCCAATAATAATGTTGAACAACCGGTTATCGTTGTGGAAGATGGGTTCGCCGCTACCATTGAAAGATCAAATGCTCCTGCTGGTCCATCTATTGTCGCAGATATGACTTTTAAGAATCCACTAAATGATTCAACTACGATTGATGAATTGGCCAATAAGAACTCCTCTTCAGAAGGTGATGATTTTCATGATGTTTCGAAAGATTTAGAATCTGCTGATGACGAGTTAGAAGATGAAGAGGAGGATAAGCAAATTGATGAAGATGATTTAAATCCATTCAAAGAGCCGGTTGCTAGTTCGTCTCGTATAGTTAGTGATATTGTTTCTCATGATGACTTTTCCGATAATTCAAATAATGATTCTTTAAACAGAATATTAGCTGGTCCAATGCATATTTCTCTGGATGATAGTGATGGTGATGATTCATTTTTGAAAGAATTGAAACAATGGGAAGATGAACAATATAGAAAAAATAATGAATCTAGATCTATAATTCAATCAAATGATGATGCTCTAGCCAATGTTTGGAGAAGAGGTACTATATCTCCAAAGAAGAAAGCTGTTTCCCCTACTGATACCGAACGTTTACCACTACCACATATGACTGCCAATGAAATGGAAGCCTTTATTAATCACAAGAGAATGACTAGTGATGATTTCCAAATTAAGAATGCTGGTTCTCAAGGTGCTCAATTTGAAGTTAGTAATTTGCCAGAATTCCTGGCTCCTCAACAAAAAGGTCTAATGGTTCAATTGGGTCCAAACAACGAAACTTTGATTAACTTAGCAGCTCCTTCTACTCCGGATGATTATGATAATGAAAATGATTCTGTTATTATCCCCCAACTAGGTATTTCAACTGGTATTGAAGACCATGAAAATGGTTCTTTTGCTATTTATGAAGATAATAAACAGCAAGCAAACACTTCTAAATATGGCCATCTGGTTCCTCAATCTAGACTGGCTGTTTCAAAGGCTGTTATTCCATTAAATGAAGTTAATGATAAGAGATTAAACTCTGGTTCAATCAGACCAAAAGAAATGAAGAAAGGTGATTCATTAGTTATTCATGAAGATCAAGTTTCGTTTGATTTGAACGAAAATGTTTCAAATAATGATGAAATAAAGGAAGATGTTATTGTCGAAGATTCCTCAATTGAGGAACCTAAAGTTACATTAGTTAATGGTGAGCAAGGTCGTTTATTCTTAAGATTTATGGGTTTGAAGGGTTTACGTATTCCTGAATTAAAACATAGAAATCCGAAATTTCAAATTGTACTGGATAATGGTATTCATCGTTTAACTACTAATTTCTTCAATATTGATTCTCCCTATATTTCAATTGAAAAGGAATTTGAGTTAATGGTTGCTGAAAAATTAGATTTAATCATAACTTTAAAATTATCATTTGATAAATTAAGAGAAAAAACAGTTGAAGTTAGAGAAACTAAGAAAATTAAATCTAAGAATAAGCTTGCAAGGGCTTTTGGTATTAAAGAAACTTATGTCACAACTAAATATATCAACAAAGCAGCTGGTCCAGATCCAATGCATCAATTAGTCGCACCTGATGGTTCATTTGCTAAATTTATAGTTAATTTTGATAATTTCAAGGATCAAATTACTGGTGAATCTAAACATATTTCAGTTGATGGTATGAATGAATGGAGAATTTACAAGGATATCGTTAAAAATGAATATGTTAGAGCTCTGCCTTATAAAGTTTGTACATTGGAGTTTAACATGCTATTTGTTCCAAGAACATCTCCTTATGAAGTTTTACCAATAAGTATCAAGAATGCTAATGAACAACTGAATGAAATTAAAAACATGGAAATATTGAGAAATGAAGGATATATGTTCCAAGAAGGTGGTGATACTGATGTTTGGACTAGAAGATATTTTAGATTAGAAGGATACGATTTAATTGCCCATAATGAAATAACAATGAAAGTTAAAGCTAAAATCAATTTGAAAAGAGTTGTTGAAGTTATTCATTCTGGTTCCCAAACTGATGATGAGGATGAAAATGATGAGCCAGTTGATTTCTTCAAGGATATGAGTATGATGACTTTACCAAGTCTGAATATTGGTAATACCACTGTTAATGGCCATAAAAAGAATAAATCTAGAGTTATTAGTGAAACTTTGATTATGAATGAAGGTTTTAGGTTAAGATTTTCAAATAATGAAACAATTGATTTTGGCTGTGATAGCTCTTCTGAGAAATTAAAATGGATTTCAATTTTTAATGAGCTTATTGTTAAGAATAATTTTACTAGACAACCTTGGGTTAAATTAATGATGGAAAAATCAGGACTAACAGCCTGATAATATGCTATTTGCTTTGCTGTATTTCTTGGAGTCTTTTCACCTTTTACTTTCTTAGATAAACTGTTACAATTCATTCAACTACTGATTCCTTTATTAACTTTTTTTTTTGATTTTTCGTTTTTGTTTTTTTAAGTTTTTGTTTCAAATGCTTTGATTTTAGTTTTTGTGTTTTTCGTTCGTTTTGATTTTGCTTGTTCTGTATACTGTTTCTGTTCTATTTTTCGTTCTTTTACGCTTACTATGTTTTTTTCTCTATTATTTTCTCTCCGTTTACCGTTTTTTTATTAAACTGTTTTTTTAATTTCCGTTTCATCAAATAATTTACTTTTCTTCTACAATCCATTAGCAGTAGAGTCCGTACCCCTGATATAATTGTTATACGAAGCGCATTTCGTATAATCAACTTGGTGGGAGCTCAGTATTGCCTGAAGTCGGTCCATTATCAACTTTCAAATTGTAAACCCCAAATTCCAACCTCTGAGATTTACTTTTTCAAGAACTAAAAATGCTCAAATTTGCTACGAAGCTTCACCGAGAATTGCTTGCTTGCTAGTTTCGTTTTTTTTTAATATTATGGTAGTAGTTTCCTTAAGTAGTAAACGATAAGCCCACTCGGACCTTCCTGATTAGTGAAGTGGTGTCATTTATATATTTTGTTAACTTGAAACAGGTGAATCAGTTATCCTTCAGATACAATATCACCCAAAGAGGAAGCTCACGGACAGGACTCGGAGCGCTGGTCGACTTCCTAATCCGTCCGCCGACTCTCATTTTTCTTATCAGTAGTTGCCTAATTGGGCTTACCGATAAAGAGCCCCGGTTACCGCATTAGGCGCACAGATAATAGGCTGACTGGTATATAAAAAGCTGGTTTCCTGGTTTTAACCAAAGTGACATTTTTGGGGATAATCTTGTAGAGTGAATCAAACAGAAAACAGAACAATGATTTCCACTACCACTGCCACTACTAATACTATCTCTATCCCAGCCTCTGCCACCCAATTAACCTTCTCTCCATTGGAAGGTGAACGTCTCGGTGCTGTTGTTAACATGCCTAATTACACTAATGATCCATCTAAGTTAAATGATCAAGATTTCCAGGCCTTAAAAGAAGCTTTAATGACTTATTCCGTTTTGGTTGTTCCTAAACAAGAAAACTTATCTCCTGAATCTCAACATACATTAACTACTAGATTTGATCCAACTACAGGAACTGAATATGGTCACGATGAAGCCATCTTCCATTCTTCCAAATCCATTTTGGCCAAAGATGGTAAATGTGTTCCAAGAAGACCAGAAGTTATGATGGTTGGTAATGGTACTTTTGAAGCTGGTCATGAAGGTATGAAAGAATTTACTTTGGAGCACCCAACTCACCACACTTTCCACAAGAAATTATTAACCGACGAAGAAGTTGCCAATGGTCAAACTAGATTCTTCAGATGGCACATAGATGCTGCTTTATACGACAAATCACCACCAATGGTTACTACATTATTAGGTTTAATTGTTCCTCCAACCACCGAAAAGCAGAGAATTGTTTATGAAGATACTAATGAAGTTAAAGAAGTGGTTAAAGGTGCTACTGCTTTTGCCTCTGGTAAGATTGCTTATGATTTATTATCCGAAAAAGACAGAGAATTCGCTTTAAACACTACTGTTGTCTATGCTCCACATCCATACATCTACATTGGTCAATGTAAAGCTACTTCTGATGGCTTAACTATTGAATCTGAAGTCCCACCTAAAGAAACACCATTCAATGAATTACCAGCTTGGGAAGAGTCAAAACTTAAGAGATTACCCTTGGTTTGGACTAATCCAATTACTAAAGAGCAGCACTTACAAATTCATAGTTGTTGTGTTTATCAATTAGTTAACTCTAAAACTGGTGAAGTGATTGCAGAATTAGAAGATGCTAGAAAAACATGTCAAAGATTAATGAGACCAGCTATTTCTCCTCAATATATTTACTGTCATGGTTGGAATAAAGGTGATTTATGTATTTTCCACAACAGAGGTGTTATTCATTCAGTTACTGGTGAATTTGCTCCACACGAAAAGAGACTAATGCATCAATGTAATGTTGCTAGTGGTTTTGATCCTGTTCTTGTTAAATAGAACCTGTGATATCTATAATGACTTTTTGTTAAGGGGTTTGGTGTTTGCTTTTACGTACACAATTTAAAGAATGTCCATTTTTATAACTTGCACGTCTTGTCTTTTTCGGGGTTCTTTTATATCTGTTTCATATATACTTATTTATTAGCTTTTCTGTTTTCTCATACATAGTATTCTCACAATATATTCATTAAAAATATTTAAAATCATTTACTTTACCAGATGTATGTAATCAAAATAAATCTCATATCAAAAGAACAAATTAAACTTAATGTACAAGGTTATATATAAAGTAAAAGCATATCCTATTGTCTCACTGGCCTTCTTCTAGTTGACCTTTCAGTTCTATAATTACCACCTCTGCCAGCACCATTATTATTGCTGTTGTTGGCGTTATTAGCAGCATTCGAAACCTTAGCTTCCACTTCGCTATCAGCTTGATCTCTTGCATTTCCAGGTAAATTTGGTAATTTAGGACCAACCGGTTCAGGAGTTAATGAATGTGATGGAGGCCTTGAAGGTAGTCTTGCAGGTAGACTAGATAACAACCCAGCTGGTGGAACTGAAGGGGTCGTATTTGTTGAGTTTGAACTATTATTATTACTATTTCCCGTGTTCATAGAATTCCCATTATTATTGTTATTGGTATTAATATTATTCGTGGTACTAGGTGGACTAAACATATTTGGCATGTTAGGCATATTAGGCATACCGCTCATATTGGGCATGCCACCCATGTTTGGCATATTCATGTTAGGCATATTAGGCATGTTTGGCATGTTTGGTATGTTTGGCATGTTTGGCAGGCCAGGCATACCGGGCATAAAAGGCATTCCCATAGGAGGCATCATAAAAGGCATAGCAGGATTAGGGCCGGCTGCACCATTTGCATTCCCACCTGGCATCATAGCTTGTAAAGTTGGTGGTATAGGACCACCAGCACCTAGTAATTCAGTTATGACTTTAGCAGGATTAAATTCCGTACGTAATTTATCTTGTTTTGAACAATAGGCCAACCATGATAGTTCATCAAACCCATAATTAAAGTAATCAGATATATCAGCCCCTGGTAATCTCCAAGGCTTATCTTTTAATTCATCTAACGAAAGTTCCGTAAGTGGTATTTCGCCATATTTTGCTATACTATTTATATCTAATCCATTTGATTGAGTTAGGATTGGAACTGTTTGTTGTGTTTCTCCTCCTGTAATTGGTATTTCTGTTTCCGTTTTAGTTTCAGATGATTTGGATTTAGCCTCAATATCTCCAATGATAAATTCCACATCGGAGTCACTATCACTATATTCTTCTTCTTCTTCCTCCTCCTCCTCTTCTTCTTCTCTGGAATCCAATTCAGGCATCGGCTCTGTTTCATTATTCGAAGACTGTATTATTTCGTTGGCGTTTTCATGTTCTGTGTTGTTACCTTTCGCAGAATCATTGATTTCATTTTCATTGTCACCATACAAAAAGGCGTCATCTTCATCCATATCCATGTTGATCGTGGTTGTTGAAAGGAGTTTTTCCTGTGGTAATGGTCCTGAAGAAACGGTGGTTTCTACTTGTGTTTGCTTTTGGCTTGTGGTTTGTGCAGCGAAATTTGAGTTTTGAAATCAAAATTGTCCCTGAAGGTTAATATGTACGTAACTTACTGTTTTACTTCCCAAGCATTTGCCAAGTATTCCATCCAATTAATAGATATTGAAATATATATTTAAAAGGATATGTATATGAAAGGCCTTAATATACACAAAAAAAACTACCAGTTTAATAGATTTATGTCCAAATTGGAATCACCTAATAGATCAACATCATTATCTCTAGCAGCACCTAACGGCAAATCATCTCTAATACATCTTTCCAAATTCCATTGCTCAACCCTTTGATCAATATTCAACATAGAATAAGGATAACAAATTGTATAAATCATTTCAGAGAAAAAATTGGAATACTTCTCAGGATTACCACAAAGATGGGCCAATTCAGAACTTTTTCTAATTGCATTTAAAAAGGGATAGGTGTAATGAACAACTTTCAATAACTCATTGTATATAGAAGGGCTCTGAGAATATAATGGTGGTTCAACTAATGGCTCACCGTTAAATGGCCGTTGAATTGAAAGTAAATTTAGAACTAAAATATTATTATCATTAGCATCATCATCTAATTGACTAATTTGTTGAAGCTCCTCTAGCTTGTAAAACAGTTCTGCATAGTGAGTTATATTCTTAATATTATTCTCATAATGTAAAGGAATGTTATTGATTGAATTGAATTCCGATACAGAATCATTCGGGTCAAAGACTGTACTTGATTGGGTTGAACTAGATAAAAAGGGTTCCGGCTTTCTCAGTATTAATCTCTTCTTCTTCTTAGATACTAAAATAATGAGTGAAAAAAGAATAGTTAGTATCATAATTATTTGAAAATGCTAAATAGTATTTAAAACTCATCATGATTTTGTGGGTTTGACCCTACTTTGCGTCTGTTTATCTTTTTCATGCCTTGACTTTCTACCAGATCTTTTTGGAACTTTGGCTAGTGATTTAGCTTGCAATTCCAAATAGTCGGAATATTTCATTGGTTCAAAACCAACTCCGGAAGGTCGGAATCTCAACTTGAACGGAATTGGTCCTTGTTTTTGCTCCTGTTCCTGCTGCTCTTGTATTGGATCCATTATTTGGTTATTAGAGATGAAAGACGAAGAAGAAGACCCACTTTAGTTTCTAAGTAACCAATTGACTGTAGAGGTTTCTAATTGAAGCCATCAATTAATTGTGAACACCACTTATGAAAGTAATGTCATATAACTCAAATCACTTAATCGTGTCTTATCTTGTTGTCTGATCTAGTTTATCTCCGAAGATCTAACCTAATATTAGTCACGTGTTTGGGATGAGGGCTTTTAAACCCTCAATATTCTAAGAGCTAGTGGCACGGAAGAAAATTCTGGCAGAGTTTGCCGTAGAGCGAGGGACTCTGCGCTCAAAACTTTTCATCTGGGTTGAACTCGTTATAGAGGTTTCGTATAACGATAGAGAGTGTCCACCAAACACAGTTAAGTGATCATATATACAAAATGTAAGTCAGAATCAAACATAACATTAACAGATTCACCAGAAGATGATCAATACCAGTGCTTAAATAGATATCAGACCGATAATATGAGACAATCTTCAAAGCTCAATGTTCAAAGATTGAATTGAAAATTCTTCCAGGTGATTGAATAACAATTATAAAATATTAAATCCTCACCATTTGTTTGTTCTAGTTTTAATTGCCATTTATTAGAATTACGAACGTATTTTGAATATCTCAGTTAATATTTACCCACTTGGTTCAATGATGAAAGAATGACCCATAGTATTGAAACGATTTAGCAAATATACAAGAGGAACTCTACACAGGACTTGTTTTCATCTATTTTATATTTTAGAACTTGAAACCAAATTCATTATCTAAGGACAAATTTAAAACAATATTCAACTATGCATAGATTTGTTCATTTATTTAGCTATTAGTTTGCCATGGAAAGAGTTATAAGTGTTTTGTTCGAATTATTACCTCATTTTAGTAGAAGCATGCACTATTGATCATTTTACTGCAATTTGAATAAATTTTAAAACCAAGTCAATCATACTAACTTTAACTCAACTTTAATAGGTCCAAGAGAACTAAGAAGGTCGGTATTACCGGTAAATATGGTGTCAGATATGGTTCTTCATTAAGAAGACAATGTAAGAAATTAGAAGTTCAACAACACTCTGCTTACGATTGTTCATTCTGTGGTAAGAAGACTGTCAAGAGAGGTGCCGCTGGTATCTGGACTTGTAAGGCTTGTAAGAAGACTGTTGCTGGTGGTGCTTACACTGTTTCCACTGCTGCTGCCGCTACTATCAGATCCACTATCAGAAGATTGAGAGAATTAGCTGAAGCTTAAGTAATTAGGTCATCATTTGTCATTTATTAACTATTTTTATTGTATAAAATAAACTTATAATGGTTGTTTAATAATTAAGTGGAGGTTTTCATGTTCTTTGCTTTCTAAATTAGTTGATCTTTACGCAGTAATACATTTTCAAAAACTTACGATTAACCTAATTATTTGTAGAGTACGAATTTAAAGAATTTTTAGAGAATTTGTAGAGGAGGCTGTTGAGTAAGTTCACTTTTGTCTGCCAACTGACAATATAGTTGAAGCTGAAGCACCGCTAGAGCTGAGCTAACGCCATTCAATTACATTCTCCAAACAAATTATATCAGTTAGAATAATGAAAAAAAAAATCACTGTTTGCAATTTTTTCAAAAATATAAAGATGTGGTGCATACGGGGTTTGAACCCGTGACCATCGCGTTGCTATAAAGGAAACGATGTGTGGCGTTGGTATAGGCGCCTTTAACGACTATAAGCACGATGCTCTTGACCTCTGAGCTAATGCACCCCAATCGGATTTCTTTTCCTCTTTTCTTTTACTCTTTTGATCTACATACAATATGCCTAAAGCTTTATTTTCAAAATGTCAGGATCCTGATGGTTATATCCATGTTACGTAAACTGGTTCCGAATATAATATCGGATCGTGTTTATGATTTCAATGTTATTACAATATAAGGATTGTTATTACGTAAGCTAGTTCTGGATACGAGATCAGACCGTTCTTATGACCATAAGCTTATCATGATATTATTGTTAATATTAACTTCATTGTTCAGAATAATAAGTCAAGAATTCCAATATCATTTTAATATATATAGGCCTCTTCCCCCTGGGAATTTTATGTATTTTCTATAGAGTATCGAGGGAATATTAATAGAGAATCAATCAATCTTTATTAAAAAAGTTATACCTACTAAAGTCTAATACTCAAGTTAACTGGAAAAGTAAGTTATCATATACTACCACCATACCTTGGTATACTTACAACACCCTTAAACGGGATGGTATCATGACTGAATCATTGCATGGATCTAATTAAACCCCTCTTACTCATGAGTTTATCAATTCATCGCAAACAATGATGATACTGATGACTAGATACCAATTACTGTATTGTTACTGGTTGATATCTACACCCCGATACTAACTTCTATTTTAAAATTAAGCTAAGGTTTATATATTTGAGTGGGCGTGAATTTTTTTCTGTCTCAAAAGAAAGTCTTTATGTATATAAACTCTAAGTCAGCATCTTTTCCTTTTCAATTATAAATTTTATGTTGCTGGATACATTTCATGACAATAAGGTTATTCATAATTTATTTATTATCCCTTGTTTAGAAGAAATAATCAGTATGAGCGTTCCAAAAAAGTGGAATCCAAGTTGAAAGTATTTAATGAGTCAGAGAAAAATGAATTTAGCAAACTATCAACATACAATTTTATATATGTGTAAAGAATAGTATAGATCTTATATCCTTTACAATAAGTAGCTTGACTTTCTACAAGGTTTTCAAAAGTTAAATTGGACAAACAAAAAAGTGAAAAAGAGAACCCTGAGCGTCGTCCCTTTTTCTTCTAAACGAATTATCAGTAAATTTTAAATTTTGTTTAATTACAACTGTTTGATGCTTAACCTAAAGTAGATCGAGTCTTGCTTGTATTAATGCATGGTCGGCAACCCTTCAGTGTTGGTGTAAGTTCTTCAGTCCCTGAGCCTGGCCGGTGTGTGTATGCTTTCTGTCCGGATCTCCCTTCAGCCTCTTTCATATGCGTATAAATGACGTCTCAACTTTTGAACTATTCAGAGGATATATTACGTAGAGAGATAAAGATTATAAGTAAAGAGCATGACTGAGCTTGCATTACTGAGATACATCTGAGTCTTGAATTTCAAGTAAGTACTGGATCCCTTGGATCCATCGAAAACAGAAAGAAGGATTAAAAACCGTTGTCTCGGCCCGCAATTACCTTAAATTTTGGTGAGTTTGCAGAACACTGCATTCTCCTGTGGGATTTCGCTAAGAACTAAACTGCAGTTACAATTGGGATCAAACAATATACCATGAAAAGTAGATATCCTAGTATCTATCATTCCCGTCGATGTTTAAACAGCTCCTGGCAGAGCCTCTCGTAGGTGCTGAGTCGAGTTGGAGATTTAAGTCCCAGAGTTCCAGCTGCTCAGGGTAAGTCCGCGCCTGACGAGTAAGTCCTGTTTCTGTTGGCTGTTTCCCTTTTTGTGCTTAGTCTCTCAAACAGCTAGATAAAGCTCAAAACATACACATATCAACTTCTTTTGCAACTTATCCTCTTCTTCCTCTGCTAACCCTCGGTAACACAGACCCTTCTCGATAATCTTGGTTGCTACTATGAACAAGTCTGCCATTAGAAACAACCTCTTGAATGAAGGCGGGTTTTCTGCCATGCCAGGTCCAAAAAAAACACAGACTCGTCAACAACAACAACAACAACAACAACAACCACGTCCTGCTAATAACTATCCACAACAGAGAAATCATTATCCTCCTCAACAACAGCAACAGCATATGCAAAGACTGGCTCAGAATTACCAGAATAATCAATATCCAGTTCAAGGCCAGGGTCCTTACGGTATGCCTCCTCCTCAGCAAAGACAGCAAAGACCTCCTCCTAATAATGGTTTCATCAGTCACCCACTTCAACAAATGAATCTATATGATCAACAGCAAGGTCCTGTTCCACCACAACCTCAGCAACAAAATGGCTATCCTGGTCAACAAGGTCATCACCCTCAACAGCAACAACAACGCCCCCCTCCTCAACAAGGTAATATGTTTGATAACAACAGATCGCAACAGGCGTCACCACCAAGGCTCCAACAGCAACGCCAAAATTATCATCTCCCAAATCAACAACAAAATGGATATCTTCCAAATCAACAACAAAATGGACATCTCCCAAACCAACAACAAACTGGATATCTTCCAAATCAACAACAAAATGGATATCCTCCAAATCAACAACAAAATGGATATCCTCCAAATCAACAACAAAATGGATATCCTCCAAATCAACAACAAAATGGTACCTATTCATCTTCTAATAATCAACAACAAAATTATTATAATACAAATCAACAACCTGCTGAATACCCACCTGCGAGAAAACAAGCTCAGGTAGCAAATAATCAATATTCTAATACTCCATACGTTGATCAAAAGCCTAGACCGAATCCTGTTCAAGTTAATCAATCCAGTCCTTACGATCAAACCCCTACATCTAATCATCCGTTACCTGCAAATCCTGAGACATCTTTTCCTGCTTCTCGATCTAATTCTGAACAATATCAATACTCCAGCCCTTCACAATGGGCTGCGGATAATTTTAAAAATTCAACTTCAAGTAATTCAAGTTCTCAGATGCAAAACAGTCAACATACAACCGATACAAGACCGACTAGGGTGTCTTCATCTGACTCAAAAAATGCGGCAAGCGAAACCCAAAGAATTAATTATTTAGAAGAAAAAATTCTTTTACTAGAAAAAGTATTGGCTACTCAAGATTTGAAAGGTAAAGGTGAATCAAGTACTTCTGCTGATAGTAGTAGTACCAGTAGTATTTCTGGCCCTCCTTCGGAGTTTACAATTACTGGAAATGGCAAACAATCTCATGGTGCTCCTCCTTTACCACCACCTCCCTCTGATGCCCAGAAACATGTCATGAGTCCATTAGCAAGCACATTCATGGCTAGTTCGGCTAATGTTGTAGATGAGATCAAAAGAGCAAGTAAATCTTCATTGGTTCCAACTCCAGATCCATCGTTAGATGATTATACTGACGACGGCTTTGATGATGGCCTACCCCCTCCTTCCTATGATGAATTGGAACAATCGGGCTCATTAACTTATACAAGGTCAATTTATCGTACTGGTGTCGAAAAAGCGGGTCTATCTTCTGATTATTTTAATCCAAATGGTGGTCATGGCGATGAGGCATCATCAGCATCCCATCCTAGTCGAAAAGATGTTTCTCCAACACGTAAGTTAAATAGAAGATTGCCACCTCCATCACTGGGAGCGTTAGCCGAGAAAGACTCTTCCTATGAACCAACATCCCCTCTGATCCCACCACCTGAAAGATTGGAATCAAGAAAGGGTTCTAGTAATTCATCAGGGGGATCATCTTTATACACAGATTCAATTCCAAACCCATTACCCAAATCTTCAGAAACAATTACATCAGTCACAAATCCATATCTTCAAGATTCAAATAGTACACTAACAATATCACAGCAGTTACAACAGCAACAGCAACGAACTGAATTGCTTGAACTACAAGAACAGAGACAGCAACTACTGCAGCAGCAACAACAAAGAGCTCAATCTCATGAAAGTCATGAAAGTATTGATCCGTTGTATTCATCTCCAAGTTTCAAATCACCTTCAAAAACTGAACATCATAGCCACAAAATTAATCATCATACTAAACATAAGAAGTTACCTCCAGGGCCATTGAAATCAACTCACTCGTACAACGTTTTATCAAACAATGTGATTGAGCCAATATTACCATCTAAATCTGAAGAGCCACTGGAGCTTGCAGTTTCAAGGTTTAAAGATACAAGAGAGGCAGCGTTGAACGATTATAAGAAATTCACACCTGAAATTCAATTCAACTGGGCTGTTGTTTTATTAGAATCGATGTCACGTTCTGAATTAATTTCCAAGATGGACATTAGTGGTAAAGTTAGGAGAAAACAAGTTCCGTATAAACTGTTAAGTGAGCAAAGAAAAACCTTTTTAAGAACTGCTGTTAAAGTTTTACAAAATTTGGTTTCATTGGCACCAGGGCAGACTAGAGCTCGTGTTTATCTTGGTGATATTTACGCAGGTGGTATCCATCCTGGATTAATCACACAAGATGAAGGTAAGGGTTACCGATTATTTTACGAATCAGCATTAAAAGATAATGATGCATTGGCTTGTTATAGAGTTGCATGTTGTCTTGAATCTGGATTTGGCTGTGAGAAGAATTTAGAACAGTCAAATATGTTTTTAGAAAGAGGAGCAGAATTAGGTGATCCATCTGCAATGTGTCAATTAGGTATGTCATACTTCACTGGAGTTAATGGGATCAACTTAGATATGGCTAAATCTATAGAATGGAACAACAAGGCAGTTGCATGTTTGAAAGATTTCGATGTTATGGGCAGTGATCCGATGTTATCAGCCAGATCATTCAGCGATTCAAGAAGAGCACTGTATATCTTGGCAAAAATGTATCAAACCGATTTAGGATTATTATGCTTGACTGAAAAATCATCCAGAAATAAATTCAGAATTGATCAATTACACAAACTAGGAGTGTTTAGAAACTTTAAACAATCATTGTATTATTACATCGAAGCAGCTAAAATTGGACATATTGAATCTCAAGCAGCATTAGGATTCTTGTACTCTAGAGGGTGCTTCCCAACTGATAATTTCAAACCTGATAAAGAATCAACCAGCGGTGCCACCAAGAATCAAGTGGATGGCCGTAAGTCCATTTACTGGTATTCTAAAGCAGCCCAAGCGGATCATGTGTACGCAGCATTGGGATTAGCTAAATGGTACGGATCAGGAGCGGATGGAATACTAGAGAAGTCTCAACAACAGGCCTTTTTGTGGGGTCGTAAGGCTGCGGATGAAGGACAGTTGCCTGAAGCTGAGTTTATGATTGGTATTTGTTTCGAACAGGGGTTTGGTATTGAGATGAATAAACAGATGGCAATTAACTATTTTAAGAGAAGTGCTTCTAAGAGGTACAAGAAGGCTGTTTCGAAGTTGAAGAGTATGGGTGTTACTATTTAGTGCTTTATTTTTTAAAGATTTGTTTCTGTTTCCGTTTTTGCTTTTGTTTCTGTTTCTGTTTCTGTTTACGCTTGCTTATGTTTATGTGATTGTGTTTTAAGTATACATCCATCCTTTACTCATTTTCCTTTTTTTATTTTTTTTATTTCATTTATTATAGTTGGGTTTTCTGCCTTGTTCATCAAGTTTCTGTGTACATTATATTATTATTCTTTCTTCTCGGCAATATCTTTATTCATTTATGTGGATAATGGATTACAGATATTTACATTTCCACTTTCTTACATGATCGTTATATTTACTACTAATTCTAAGAATAATCAAATAATGTAATTTATATTTTATATTTTTGTGCTTGAAAAAAAAGGTGCATGTATTGTTATATACGTGTAAAAAGATCATCAAAAACGTGCAAAAACATAAAATTCAAAAGCAAGTATCAAACCCTTATAAATATATGTAAAAAGATGTAATAATAATAATAAAAATAAAAAGCTTAAATAAATGAACCAAAAAAGGCAGAGAGTTTCTAATAAATTAAATTATACTTAAACTTAAGGGTTTTGCTTAACGAATTCAACACCCTTAGCGATGTTCTTCTTTAAAGTTTCCTTAGCAGTAGCGATCATTTCTTCTTCAGCGGTGGTTAATAAACCTAAACCATGGACGGTCTTAACACCTTCGGTACCTAAAGTAACCTTAGAAGAGAAGAAGTCAATACCTTCTTTTTTGAATAATGGAGAATCAATGAAGGTTGGTTCGACAACATCTTGTTCACCGGATAAACCATCTAAAACGGCACCAGCAAATCTTGCACCAGCTTGAGCCATGGATAAAGTGGCAGAACCAGCACCAGCTTTAGCTTGGACAACTTCATCACCACCAAATTGAATTCTGTGGACCAAAGCATCATATTGCTCCTTTGGTAAGTTCTTGTGGTTGGTTTGGGAAATTAATGGAACAATGGTAATACCAGAGTGACCACCAACAACAGTGACAGGTTCTTGGGTTGGGTTAGTACCAGCAACTTCAGACAAGAATCTTGATGAACGCAAAACATCTAAAGTGGTCACACCAAATAATTTATTTGGGTTGTAAACACCAGCAGCCTTCAAAACCTCAGACACAATTGGAACAGTTGAGTTAACTGGGTTTGAGATAACACAAACAGCAGCCTTCGGAGCATTTTCAGCAACAGATTTGGCTAGATCTCTAACAATGGAAGCATTGGTGTTGAATAAATCATCTCTAGTCATACCTGGCTTTCTTGGGACACCAGCTGGAATGACAACGACATCAGCATCCTTCAAAGCAGAGGCTAAACCATTGTCCTCTGGACCATAACCCTTAACAGTAGAATTGGTTGGAATATGGGAGATATCAGCAGCAACACCAGCACCTAATCTTAAATCATATAGGGCTAAGTCAGTGACCTTGTGGTTCAACTTCAGTAATAAGGATAAAGGTTGACCAATACCACCAGCAGCACCTAACACGGTGACTTTGTAGGCAGAGGCAGCAGTGGAGGAGAAGTTTCTGACAGCAATTCTGTTTAACATTATTGTAGAGGGTGGGATGATGAAGATGTGTGGGTACAAGTTCAATGGAGGTGATACGATTAAGAAGAACAAGTGATGAACACGAGAGTAAGATGGACAGAAGTCTACCCTTTTAATGGGGTAAAGATCTCTACTAGACTGAAAAGTCACGAGCCGGAGTCGAGCTCGGACACACGCACCGCTCTACTGGCTGTTGGACTACTGGGTTTATGGCGGTCTCTCTATCCGATATCTTCTTCAAGTAAATCCAATATTACCCTTACAAACTTAAGCTTAATTTCAACTTGTTATATTTCTGGTAAAGTTATTGTTCAACTGAAATAATCTCCATGGGGGCTCTTTCCAGTTCAGTTCAGCTTGTTTCTTTAGAATCACATCACGATCAAACAATTGGCGTAGAGTGTCCCGCGCGCTGTGATTCGGTGATTCCCTCCCCCAGTCCCGGAATCTGGCGTAGCGGCTCTAGCTGAAAGTATACTTACCCCCCGGGCCATTCCTACTTTTTACGTGATACACATCCGTGCACCACACATATTGACATTTGCTAGACAATAAACTGGTGCACAGGTGTGATGTTGTCGACTCGAATACGTGTTATAAAGGGCTAACGATTTTGGAAAGAGCTAAAGCTAGAGCTAGCTAAATAGATCAGTGTAACCGTTATACACTGTTATACATCTATTTTCGTGGGAGAGGAGATGACAGAAACATTTTTGAATGCCAATTTCCAATCACTAGACGACTTGAAAAAAGTGGACTCTTTAATATCCAGTATTGAAGCCAAAAGATCAACTGCACACCAAGATTCAGTTAATAAAAACCAATCATATAATGTCGCTTCGACTTTGATTAATGATCTTTCAACAGCTATTTCCAATAACGACTATAGTCAAGTGAACAAGATTGCTGGAGAGTATCAAGGGACGAATTCAGCGTTACTTACGAAATTATATAATGATTCCAAGAAGCTGATGGTCTTAAAAAAACATCAAGCTTTGAATGATCAGTTCAAACAAATAGAAGCAAATATTGAAAATTTCAATTCTAAGAATGAATATGATTTATTTAAATTATCTGATAAGATTAAATTATTTGAAAAACAATGCGACTTTGATCCGGATTTTAATTGTCATGGGAAATATTTAAATTTACAATTGTCAAATTTAATTCAAAAGATTTTTAAACCTATTCAACAACAAGAGTTCACTTTATTAATTAAGAAATGGGATGACGAGAAAACAATTTATAATAAAGGTGATATAAAATTGATTAACGATAAGTTTTCAGAATTGATTGGATTACAACAATTATCATCAATTGCATTAGTTTATCCCGATTCTTATTGGTCTTTAGAATCATTTGCTGAAAATTTCAGAATTAAATTCATTTTCCATTTCGAAAGTGTTAATGAAACTAATAGATTGGATAAGCCCGAGTTCTTTTTGAATTATCTGAATGATTATTATTTGAAAACTTTATCATTATTGAAGAATTTAATCAAGAAGAGAACAATTGATAATAAAAGGATTGAGTATTGGTATTTTCAAGCTTTGTTAAAGCCAATTAGAGATAAATTCGATTTGAACAAGTCATCATATTTATCATTGATTATTGATAATCCAAATGATTACTTATTGAATCATTTAATAGATGAATTAATGAAATTTGACTCCAAATTATGCAAAAATTTTAAATTTGTTAATGATGAATCAATAGATTTAACTTACGATTTGATTTTGAAAGACGAAACTTTTCTTAATAAGTGGTTAGATAATGTTGGTAAATTTGTTGACAATAGATTCAATGAGTTGACATCGAATGATTCAGACATTAAAATTGATTTTGAATCCAATGAAATTGGATTAACTAAACCAACTAATTTATCAATGAACTTTAAAAATTTATTTGAAACAATAACTAAGCTATATGAGAATTTAACAATCAATAAATTCAAGTATAAAATACTGTCCGAATATCAATTGACTTTATTAAATAAATTCTATTCAATTATTAAAAGCAAATTTTCAAATGATAAAGATGATCGATTTGAAAATATAGTGAAATATTGGTGCACTACAAAATTCACAATCGAATGTATGAAGTCATGGAGTGAGTCATTAAACTTCATTGAATTGGGTACATCATTAAAACAAGATTCAAATCAATTGGATTTATCAAGCACTTTTTTCGATCCAATAATTAAAGGTTATGAACAAGATATCTTGAATAAATTAATTACAAGAAGTTTAACAGTTCATTTTGAAAGGGTCGTTAATAAAATGATGAAACCAATATATCAAGCCATTATTAATGATGAAGCAAAATCAATCAATATGGGTAATTTAGTTAAAGTTTTGTCTAATAATCTCCATTTTTTGAAAATTACAATTTCCAAAGTGGATTTAATTATGTTTAAATCAGAATTGACTATGATAATATGTGAATATTTCAAATACAACATTATTAAATCTTTCAGATTGAAGAAAAATATTGCTTGTGCGTTGGCTGAGAATTTTGAAGTTTTGGTTAATCAATTAGGATTAGTTAAAGATACAGAAAATTACGAGAGTGTTATTGAAATGCTAAAGGTTTTCACAGATGATGAAATTGTTTATAGTCACTATAAAGTCTTGAGTGCTGATGAGATCCAGAAATTGGAGATCAGAAGGGTGTAAATTGTATAAATTGCGTACATTGTGTAATAATTCTAGGAATTCAAATTAGCCCACGTCGTCGACGCGTCGTGCAATGTTATGATTATCCTCAATTTGTTCCTAAGAGTTCATCCATAACAGTTATCCATCTAAACGTCTAAACCGCTAAGAGTCTAAATATCTACATTTGTACACCTTCTTAATTACAATTAATATACTTTAATTCAATTCCCATTTCCAGCTTTGATGACTCGATTGTGATTCACTAGAATCCTCCCGTTCCAAAATCAAAATCACATCGCGCTACTCTGCCTGCTCATTTTGAAAAATTAGGAGACCCAAATTGAGAAAGACAAACACACGTCTTGCGATTTTCTTCACATTCTTTACTTAGTCCGTGTCTTCTCAGCTCATTGCACCCCTTAAGTTATTAATAACAAAACTGATAACAATGCAGGTGGACAAGTTGTTAAATCGCCAGACTCCCCCGGTCTCTGACGCGTTACTGCACCCTGAAAACTCTCGTTCATCCACAGAAAATCTCAATAACAAACACGCCAATATTCTATTACAACCTCATCCATCCACATCTAGATCATCCACTGGTTCTGACGATGCTCTGTCAATTTTCTCCAATTCTAATAATTGTACCAATTCCACTAATTCTCCAAATGAACAATCTGAAAATGGTTCTTATGTTGTTGATTTGAAGCAAAATGAGGCAGAAACAACAACTTCCAATCATCATGTGCATGATGGTGCAGTTAAACAAGAACCTTTCGATGAGAATTGCAATGACACCAGTATGACTGATTGCACTGGTAATACTACTATGGATTCCGTTGCTAATGGACTGAAAAGAATGAAGGTTGAAATTGAAGGTGAAAATGTTGCTAAATTTAAAGAAGAAGAGTCTACGGAAAGTAATGACGAAAAACTGAAACATAAACAGAAACAGAAAAAGAAAAGGAAGAAGACTAACTCATCTTTAGCTGGATTGCTAGCTGATGCTGACTGGTATACAACCTCTTTTGAAAAGTCAACGAGACAAAGAGCTTCAAGTTTGAAATATGAACTGTTAAAACAAAAACAAGAGGAGGAAAGAAAGTTGGCTAGAGAACAAGAAGAATCTGATAGAGAATTATCTGAGGGAGAATTACGTGAAATTGAACGTAGAAAAATGCGTCGGAGAGAGAATCAAGCTAGATACAAAGAACAGAGACAACTGGAAAAGAAGAAGCTCGAAGAAAGAAGAATAAAGGCCAAAGAAAGAACCATGTTGATTAAAGCTGGTTTGTATCAGAGTAAAAAAAAAACCAATAGTTCAGCAAGTTATTACAGCGGGAACACTGAAGCTGATAAATTATTGAAAGCTACCAAATATTTCACTAATATTGGTTTAGATGAGGAACATGAATTTGATCCTGAGGACACTAGAGAAAGAAAAGAAGTCGACAGATATAAGCCCGAATTAGCTGAGGTTAGAAAGAAAATGAATTATGGTAGCAGAAGACACTTGAAATCGTTACAAAAGAAAGCTGCTAAAGCTGTCAAGGTTGCTGAACCTAAGAAACCTAAAGTCATCAAAAAGAAAAAGAAGAGAAGCGGCAAGACACCAACTCCACCCCCTAAAGAGCCAACGCCACCACCACCACCACCTCCCCCAACTCCTTGGTTTACAGATGTTGAAAATGAAAAGTTCATTAAAATTAGTGATAGACGCTTTTTCTTGGATTGTTTATATGAATTAAAAAATTTAGAGGATATACAACAAGAACAACTTCCAATCCAAGCATCTGCAGTCATTGATAGTAAATTAACCGCTTACGAGTTACAAAACGAAAAATGGCCAATAACTGAAGTTTATTTACAATATCCATTCTCTAATTATAAAGAACATTACAAATTAGCTTTAAGTAAAAATGATAGCGATTTTTTCAATCCATTTGATGAACTTGGTAGAACAATGGAAATTATTGCATTTGGTTTTATGCCCGATGATGAACGTACTAAAGTTATCAACTTAGAAAATCCAGATGATTGTGTCATTGGCAGATACACTAAGGCTTTTGAAGAAGATAATTTGGAGGCTTTAACTACAGAAATTCAATCGTTCAATAATCTAGTTGTTGAACTAAATGCTAATGGTAAGATGTTGGAATACTCTATCAAGAGAGAAGAATTTCCAATTGTCGTGATTTATGAAATTTTGAATCAATGTTACACTAGATCTGTCTTACCAGATGCTAATAAATTGAAGCATTATAAAGCATTTTCTAATTTTGTTTACGGTGAATTGATGCCAAGTTTCTTATCAACAGTTTACAAGAAATGCCATTTAGATCATACTAAAGTGTTCATTGATTTAGGTTCCGGTGTTGGTAATTGTACAATCCAGGCTGCATTAGAATGTGGTGCTGAAAGTTATGGTTGCGAATTGGCTGCAAATGCTTCAGATCTGGGCGATGAACAATTAATCGAATTTAATAAAAGAAGTAAGTTATTAGGATTGAATTTACCGTTCATAAACTTATTCAATCGTCAGTCATTTGTTGATAATCCTGCTGTCAGAACAGTTGTTGATAAATCTGATGTGTTATTGATTAACAATTATTTGTTTGATTCAGAGTTAAACAGAAAAATTGTGGAATTAATTCAAGAATTGAAAGTTGGTGCTAAAATCATTAGCTTAAAGCCAATTGTTCCACCTGGGTTTACTTATGCTTGGGATCCATTGTCTATTTTGGCTAAATTGAAAACTGAAAAGCATATCTACGAAGAAGACTCTGTGTCTTGGACTTCCAATGGTGGTTACTACTATTTATCTGAAGTGATGCCTTATGTGGTGATAGAGAAAGACGTTACTTTTAAGACCCGTTCCAGAACCGAGTCTTCCAGGCTGACCCAAGATGAGGATAGAGAAAGATCCAATACCCCTATGAACATCTTCACCAATAACGTCTAGTTCCAGTTCTACTATGAGCTCTGACTTAATGCTGCTTGTGCTTATGTCATCGCTGACGTAAATAAAATTTTTGTTGAGTGCCCACGGCACGTTTTTTGTATCTTTATTTAATTCTTATCTTTTAATTGTACACTCCTATACTACTTGTGTATTGTATACTACATATTTATATATAATAAAATATATACTATCGTGAAACAATGGCATCCCAAGAAATCAAGCAATTGGCCGTCGAATTGAAGGGAGCTTTGCACCAATATCCAAACTTTCCATCGGAGGGTATTTTATTTGAGGACTTCCTACCTATTTTTAGTGATCCTGTTTCATTCAAGAAGTTAGTTAAGGCTTTTAAGTTACACCTACAAGAAAAGTTTCCAGATGAAACAATTGATTACGTTATTGGTTTGGAAAGTAGAGGTTTTTTGTTCGGTCCAACTTTAGCTTTAGAATTGAATGCAGGTTTTGTTCCAATTAGAAAGAGAGGTAAACTGCCTGGTAAACTTTATCAAGTTGGATTCACCAAAGAATATGGTACCGATTACTTTGAAATTCAGGCCGAAGCCTTACCTAGAGGTTCAAGTGTTGTCATTGTTGATGATATTTTAGCCACCGGTGGATCAGCTTTTGCTGCTGGTGAATTAGCAGAAAAGTGTGGTGCCAAAATCTTAGAATTCAACTTTGTGATGGAATTAAACTTCTTAAAAGGTAGAGATAAATTACAAGCTCCAACTTTTACTTTAATAACTGGCCAAGAAGAAGAATTGAAAAAGACAACTTAATTATAATTTGATTATTTTCTTTCCGCTTTTCTCTTTTTGTATAAACGTACGAACCCTATATATTTTAGATATTTATTCACGTTTGTTTTCAGATATATACATCCTTATTTGCAGCTTTACTATGTAATTCTTGTTAGTATTAAATAGAGTAATTCTTGTTAATATTAAATAGACTTGTAGTGTATACTAGATTAAATTTTCATTGGTAGTCAGGATTTCTTTTCGGAATAAGGCCTGGCCGGCGACGCACTGGACCAAGTCGACCGAATTCAAGTTCTATGCTAATGTTTATGTTTCCCTAAAACAACCGTCAACTCAAATGAGTCATTCCTGGCTATATTAAATTAATTGCCAGTTCGTCTCACCTGAAGGCTTATATACTGAATTTAGAAGTTTTAGAACAGGCGCAAAATTGCGAGACTCAATTACTTCGAAAGTGAATTTGAATTAACAATGAGTGATCCATTGAAGTCTCTGGAAGATTTGATTATTGTTTGTCTGAGACAATTTATAAATCAATTTCTGGGAAGCTAAAATGGGATATCAAGCAAATCATTACTTATGATAAAGTATTAGCCGTTACCGCATTTGAAGCTTGTCTTAAAAATACTTGACTCAAAACTGGCGTTTCCTACCTACCATCGAGATAGGAACTTATGGTATTTTTACTGATTTTAATCAAATCTGAAGCTTTATATCATTTAATATTTGTATTCAGCTATATACTGTTACCTTACTAAGTACCTGTTCTCAAATGTGGTTATCGCTTCTTTTGTACTTCATACCGTTTACATTACTTAGTGTGAAACGTAAGATATAAAATTTTGTAACTATTAATTAAAAATTGCTGTAACTATGCACAGAAGATTATTTCTTTCTATAAACTGCTTGCTTACCAGAATGCAATTTATTTGCTTTCTTAGGGGCCTTGATTGTATCACCATCCATATTAGTGTACGGATCAAACTTAGGTTTAGGTTTACTCTTCTTATCCCTTCTATTATTCTTTGGCTCACTTTTCAAGATTTTCTTGTTCAGATCTAGCTTAATAACATCTTCATCAAGCTCCAACTTTCTCTTTTTACTATGCTTTTGATGCTTTCTTAAGGAAACAATTTCATTAGGATCAGACTTAACTGGCTCTTCAATATCAGCCGGTTTAGGCTCAACTGGAATAGATTCTCGCTCAATTGTTGCTTCATCAACCGGTGTTTCATCAAGTTCAACAAGTTCTTCTTCTTCTCTAAAGTTCTCTAATAAAGTATTCAATCTTTCATTTATTTTATCAAGAGTAACTTTAACTGGCGTGCCACTCTTTTTGTATTCAACACACCAAACTTTTGAATTACTCTTTTTAGTTTCAACAGATGAGTCCTTTAAATCATGACTAATAATATAGTCTTGAGCTAATCCGATGAAATTTCTTTCTAGCTCTTCGATATCATCAATTGATTCATATAAATCATTAATATTGTCACCTAGTTTGGCCTCATCATCAGTAGCGTTTTCAATACCCAAAGCTTTGTTCCATTTGCTAACGTCCATTTTTTGTAATTTACTCAATTCATCGTTCAAACAAGTAGCCAAATCATCAATCTTAGATCTAATAAAACTATTACTACTATTGAATTTGGAATTTTCATTTATTATATTTAATAACATTTGATGATCAACTCTGGAATTTAAAGACATTCTCGTAACTATCGAGATCAACAAATAATCATTCATTATATATCTGATTGATTCATCTTGTTCTCTAGCTTGAATATCTCTCCATTTGAATAATAGTTCCAAAAGTGGCCTTTGAGTTAGAGGAATATTCGATGAAATTATTAAGTTACTCCAAGGTTGATCTCTATTATAATTAAATGAAACTGAGAGCTCTTTTGAGTCATTTAGAGGAACGGAAGAATTAGTTGAAACAACTTCATTCGTGTTGTTATAAGGTTTAAACGTAGAGTATTCATATCTTCTATTAGCAACTTTTCTGGATTCATAAAGGACACGAGTTAGACTATCTTGACCTTTCTTCAATAATTCATTTTGTAATTTATGAAAAACCTCAATTAAGAAATGAGTATCAGATTTCGCATAATTAACCAAGTCTAACCCTAGCGGTCTGATTCTCCAATCTGCCAATTGGTATTTCTTACATGTTTTAAATTTAACATATTTTTCAAGTAAGAATGCCAATGAGTATTTACCTAGCATTAATTCTTTAGAAGCGTGATATGTATCAAACAATGACACCATATATAAACCAAAGTCTCTCTGAAGCCAGATTATGTCCATGAAAGCACCATGCAAAACTTTGATTATATGAGGGTTGGTGAATATCACATTTAAAGACTTTAAATTTTCTCTAATTTCAGGAGCCAAAGTATCAATTATATAATCAACTTTTTTGTCAGATGTAATTTGCATCAATGAAGTTAAGCCATGATACGTTCTAAAATCATGATGCTCTAAATCAACAGCTATTATTCTGCAATCTTTTAAATCGTCTATTAAATCATTTAATTGTGGTAAAGTTGTTATAAATATAGGTTGAGCATCTTCTGATGAAGACCAACTTGCTGAGTTGTATTCAGGCAAAGACTGTAATATCCACTCTGGAAAAGGTTGATTCATAATTTCATAACTGTATGGATTTGGATAATGGGCAGGAGATTCTGGATTTTCTGGAATTATTTGAGATGATTCTTCTAAAGATCTTAAAGCATTTGGCTTCTCTGTTAAATTTGGTTTGTATGATTCTGTTTCAAAATTATTAACTTTTGTTATGAAAGATAATTGAGGTTTTACCTTAACTATAGACTTATTAGGTTTTGCAGTAGGATTGTTATCCAAATAAGTGAAATCATCTGTTTCATGCAATTTGAATTCGTCTAAGGCAATTTCTGTCTTCTCAAAAATTGAGTCAAGTTGGTCAGCAACAAGCTTCCAATTAGTGCCATCATCATCACTTAATTCAACTGCTGAGTCGTTATCTGTATTTATTGTTTTGAGAATTTCATTAATAACTTCTGCAAAATGTTCTTCTAAATTATCCAAGTCTTTGTGAATTGAAGGATCTATTTGTTTGAAAAAATTGACATCTTTGGAGTTTAAAGCTGATGAAAGTCTGATCAAGTTGATGAGACTAGATGAAATATTCTCCAAAGACATGATGAACTGTGGAAACAAGATATGTGATATTGAAAAGAGTTAAACAAGCAAACAATAATTGCATCTTCAGCTTCAAATCATTAAAATTTAAATTTTTTTACACTGTGCGGCGCCTCTCATTTTATTTAGATTCCAATTTTCAGTGGCATATCATATCCCTTGCAAGATAAATAAGTCTAAATGCTTTAAACTACATTGTTAAAAATTGATTCTGAGTGGAGAAAAAGAAATAAGAAATCTTTTCATTTGAGATCCAGGGGCACATGCAATTTTATTCAACAAGATAAACTACATTATGAAGAAGATGTTGTATTTAAATCTTTACTTCTACTCTTGAATTCATTGTTTCAAAACTTCAATTACGTTCATTTTACACTGATTCAATTTTAATTTATATTGTGGACCACATAATGTTTTGTAAGAGCCTAAAACTCACCTAGTTTTACATGAAGACGTTTCTTTCAGTTCATTTTGAGTATCGCACACCCTCGAACTCGTTCAGGAATTCACCAAAGTGGCAAAAGATCTGGACATCGAACAACAAAATACATGTTTTTATTGAGCACAAACACTGACACAACTTAAATATTACACGATGGAAGACATCTCCACAGTTTTAGTAACATTAAGAGAAGCTGTTGAACCAACTAATGATTTTGATTTAATCAACTCGTTTTATCAATTGGAAGATTTGTATGATAGAAAGTTATGGTATCAATTAACTGAATTGTTAGACGAGAAGTTTTATAATAATGATAACTCCAAAAACATTAGATTAAAACTGTTTGAAAACTTTATTTCAAATTTTTATAACAAGATTAATCAATTGAAGTTGGTTGAATTCCAATTACTTTCTCTTGAAGATGTCGAAATAACTGAAGCTTTAGATCATCTAACCAATTTGAAGTTTCTGATTGAAAAGAACTTAAAGAGAACTGATGATGATGAGATCATAGATAACGGTGGTGTCTTAATATATGTCGATTCCGAAATTGCTAAGCTGAAGTTGAAATTAGGATTCTACGATGAAGCTATTGCTATTGTGGATAAAGTCACTCAGCAAATCGATAACTTCAACTACAAGTTAGATAACAAGATTTACTCAAGTTACTACTCTACCAAAATGGAGGTTATGAAATTCAAGAAGAACTACAACTCATACTACTACAACTCATTATTGTACTTAGCTTGTATTGAAGATCTCTCATCATTGAACAACAAAAACTTTATTATTCAAGATATCTGTGTTAATGCTATCTTAGGTGATAAGATTTACAACTTTGGAGAAATATTAATGAATGATATTTTTCAATATTTAGAAACAGCTTATTTGAAACAATTAATAATTGCACTAAATGAAGGTGATTTAAAAACTTTTAACGCCGTGTTAAATTCCCATTCCCAGGATTTGGCTTCATTAGGCATCACCGACTTGAACTTCTTAAAAGAAAAATTCTGTATAATGTCATTTATTGAGTTAATTTCTGTTTTCTCTAACAGTTCTAAAGTTATCAAGTTTGATCAAATTCTGAAAAAGATTGATTTAATTAACTCACATGAAGAAGTTGAAAGTTTGATTATGAAATGTTTGAGTTTATGTTTAGTTAAGGGTTTAATCAACCAATACTTGAATCAATTTGAGATCAGCTGGATTCAACCTAGAACATTGACCAAGACTCAAATTGTGAAAATGAATGAAAACTTGGTGAGATGGAGTGACAAGGTAAGTGGCTTACACGAATACATGAGTGATGCTGGCACAGAGTTATGGATTGCCAACTAGAGAGATCAATCTTCGTGTATCTTAGAATCAACCGAATAAATCTAACTGTATTTACTCAAAAGCAAAGTAACGAGTAGTAAAGTAAACGTAACAAAATACTGCGCCACCTCCACCGGTGGGCTTCATTTATTTTGCACAGCCACACGAGGGCAAAAAAATTAAAATCCCGAGAGTTGGTGTATCCACCTCATAATCCACAGAGAGAAACGGTCAAATTAATTAGAGTTCCAAAGGCACAAAAAGTGAACTCAAAGGCTGCTTTCATCTGAACAAACTTGCTCTTTCTCCTTCAATAGCATCTTTAGCAACGATATAGTCCATAATAGATTTTCTGATAGAGAAGTGATACCCTGCTATTTTTTTTTGTTGTCGCATTTTCAGTTGGTGCTTTCATTGTCTGTTTGATTCCTTCCATATAACAACAAGTCAAAATGCGTGATTCTAATAGCAAATCCATATCTTCGAATAAAGCTGCTGTCTCAATAACATCATCGGTATATGACAGAAGAGCTTTAGATTGTACTGAAGATAAACCCTTAATTAACTCGTTGAACCACTTGACTTTTTTGGCTTCTTCATCCCATAAAGTTAGAGAGGCCCTTTCCCAGGACGGCGGTTTGGAAAGACTGGTTGATATATTATATGAAGCTCAGAAACCCAAAAATGACTTAGAGAAATGTGTGTTTGCTTGGAAATGGGTGCTGTCCTTCCAATGTTTAGTTCTGGTTGGTACTAGGGGTCAAGAATCTATCAGAAAGAGATTAGTTGATGCCGGAATGATACCTATTATAGCTACAATTTTAGATAACTATATCATTTCAAAGAAACTCTCTTGGGCTACTACTTCACCTTCTGGATCGGCTACTGTTGGGTCCCCAACTAACCCAAGAAGTACTGCCGTTGCCAATAACACCCAAAATAATGATAATAATGATCTTACTCCTACTGTTACCCCAACTGGCCCAATGCCAACTAATAATTTGCCCGTGCCATCAGATCTTGATACAACGACGAATATAGGAGCAACAGCAACATCACAACCAATGATTGATGATAGCATAACTGAAGCTCAAATAGATTCTGTTTTTGAACAAGTTACCAACCTATTAGACCAAGCCGATCAAACAATTTCAGAGACTGAACTTGCAATTGAGAGACATGAAAATAGAAAAAACAATTTACGGAGAAAAAGCAATAACGTTTATAATGAAAAACCTGTGGATGAAGAATATCTCAAAGTTCTAAAGTCATTAAACTATCTCAGGTTTTTAAATAGATTAAATATTGAGGACCCAACTAAAATAGATAAAGACTTTTTGAAAGAGTTTGATGAATTAACCAAAAATGATATTTATGGTAATCAGATGGCCAATTCTCAAGAAATTTCAAATTTATTAACAATGAATGATGAACTACCTCCTCCTTTTTTCAAAAGATACGAAGAAAAGCTAAGTCAATCAATTCCTAGAAATTTTGAGAATGGTATATTAATTCCAAAAGAAGATGATATAATATGGTCTTTGCAAGTTTTAGCTTTCATTTCTAAATATACGGGGATGAGAAAGCAACTGTCGGAAACCTATATAGTTAATGGACTGAGTTTGAGAACTTTTAATAACAGTCCACCACCTCTTGAAATGGATAATAATGAAGATACTGATTATATTGAAGATGATTTAAACGAGTATTTAATGAATCAACCTGAGATTAGTATAGGTGCAGATATAATTCAAGAACAAACTAAATACCGTTTCCATGAAGATGAAGATGAAGTTCTGCTCAACGATCAAACTTTGCAAGCTGAATATAATTCAACTATGAAAAGTATTGAGAATGATTCAAGATCAAGATATAAATATATGGTTAATTCTTATAAAGGATTTCTAAGTGAGCCTGATAGAATTCTCAAAGCTACAAGGTTGGAGAAATTTGCTCTAGATATTTCAAGATTTGCTCATCGGGAATTAACTGATCTACGTATTAAGAATGGCGTCATTTATAAAACAAACCTTAAAAATTATTCTAACAGATGGAATTATAATGCAAATTGGGATAATTTTGATATGGATATAAATAATGATAATATTGATCAAAATATTCTGCCAATTAAAAGATTAAACATTTTTCCATTGGTTGAAAAGTTTACGGTTAGACATTTATATTCAAAGGACATTAATTACTGGGCTGCTGTTATAGTCAGAAATTCTAATAGAAAAGATGAATCTATGTGTGGTCGAAGACAGTGCGCTTATTTTGGCTGCGGTAGATGGGAAGAGCATCCAAGACAATTTGCTAAATGCAGGCGTTGCAAGAGAGCCAAATATTGCTCAAAAGAATGTCAATCTAAGGCATGGACTTACCATAAATACTGGTGTAATGCAGCTAATTCTTCAAGCAGTACTGGCTCTACAGCTGTTAGACCCGTTGCAACTGCAACAGCGGCAGCGGCAGCAGCAACAACAACAGCAGGAGTTCAGCGGAGTGATCCCCGTCGTCAAGTTCATCATCACCACCATCATCAAGACCATCAAGATCAAGGTCAACCACATGAACGCCGCCACCAAGACGATCTGGTGGAAGGCCGCTCGAATGCTACTCGTCCTGTTGACCACGAACAAGAACAAGAACAGTCTCAAGATGATGTTAATTATAGATATGATCAAATGATCGATTAGTCATTGATTCCGTAACTTTCTTTTGTTAGTTTTTTCTTGGGTTGCTTTTCAGATTTTTTTTTTCTTTCTTTGCATTGAACATAACTTCATTTCATGGTCTTTCTTATTTTGCGTTTTTCTTACTTTTGTTCTTGAATAGAACTTTTTGTTACTGCTTTTATTTATTCTTATTCTATTTACAATTATTCCTTTTTGTTTACAGGAGTGCACTACTCATTCTATGTTACACTCTTTTCTGAATACTTTTATTATTACGTTTCTACTTTACCAAATCCGTTCAGCTACTATCTAATATTTTATTTACATTGATACTCAACTTTTTTTTGTTAATTTCAATAAAAATTTATTAATGTCTCTATCATTATAAAAAGTCAGAATTCTATAGTCTAGTTTAGTTCAGTAAGCTTGTAGATAAATTAAATTCAGAAAATTGTCATTTCTGATTAAGGTAATAATCTGGATTCAATAACATGCATTAAATGCATTGTTTGTTCCATAAAAGTCAAGGTCAAAACGGTATGAGGTCCAATTCTTAGTAATTGAGCCCCAAAACCTTTATATAAAGCAGAGATACCTTCGGATTTAATAGTTTTGACAAAACAATCAACAGGACCAGAATATAAATCACCCTTTTGATTATAAACTCTAGTCAGGATAACATCCCAAGGATTCATAACAACACCAACACCCAAACCAGCTATGAATGAAGAAATCAAATGTAAAGAAGGACCTTCTTGTATCAAACCATGTTCTGAAAGTCTATTCTTAACGAAGTTATAAATTGGTAATTGGACAGAAGAACCTGCACCAGTTCTTAACATTGCAGCATCAACACCTCTAAATAAACCTTTGATACCTTCAGCTTGATAAACTGTCTTCAACCCATTCCAAGTAGAAGTATAGTGAGTTTGTTCACCAACTTTGACCGAGCTTGAATAGGATTGCATTCTAGTTTTAATTAAATAAAACGGAGAACCGATAATAGCACCAGCAACACCAGACAAGGCACCAGCAGCAACGTTAACTGGAATATTTTGAACTTTGTGATAATCGTAAACTGAATCTGAGTTTCTGTAGGCTAAGGAATTTATGAAGTATCTAGTTGGTTCGTATAATCCTAATCTACAACCATTCAATCCAAGCTGATAAATGTATGCACAAACCAAACCTTTTTGTATACCTCTGACACCTTCATTTTTGAAAATCAATCCCAAAGCTTGAATAGGGTTTTTGTAGATCTTCGAGGCGTTGCTATTAGCTGATAATTCACCTTGAAGTTGCATTCTGGTTTTAACCAGTTCTATAGGATTTGTCACTGTGACTGCACCACAGGCTGCTAAACCACCTGCCAGAAACCCACCTGCAGTCGAAATTTTCTGAGATGCTGATCTGTCTACCTGTTTTTCTTCTGCCATGGTTGTGAAAATACTGGACAGGCGGGAGCGTTGTGTATTGATAACTAAATAAATAAATAAATAAATAAAGAAAACGAAAACAGTACGTACAAATCAAAATGTATGTCAAAAAATCACAAAAAAGATTAAAAATATTAAGCGAACCACCAGAAACCCCCAAGCGAACACGAAAAGCCCGAATCTGAAAAAGCGCTCGGAGCAGCGCTCAGCGGCTACGGCTCCTGAAAAAGGTCAACTACAACTTGGACTTAATTCCGTTCAATCTGTATTTCACATCCTTCAACACCTTTGACTCAGGATTCCATTCATCAAACTCGTTGAACACAATCTTGATCTCTTGATTACCGTTAGGCAAATGCTTCATCACCTCAAAAAATAAACCTCTGACACACCATGGGAGATTGAAAGGGTTCAGACCAAGTTTCTTAATATCAAAAGATTTATATTTAATCGGCTTCTCATCAATTATTGGAGAATCTTGGGTTCTCAAAGTGAAATTAAGAGCAAGTTTATAGACGTTAGTTTCATTGTAGATTTTTGAATGACCTCCTCCTGTTAATGGGCCAGCTAAAGCATAACTGATTTCTTTAATCACGTCATGATCAGAATATCCCAGATTTTGTAAGGTACAAGACAATTTTACTATTCTGGAAACAAAATCAGGCGTGTTAGTTTCACCATCTATGTAAACAGCTTTGAAAATGTTTGGATGCTTAACATGAGATGCAATAGAGGAATAAAGTGGAACCAATTGATCATCTATTGATCCAACGAATGTAACTTTAACATTATTGATAATTAGATTCTTCAAACTGTCTAAATATTTTCGACTCTGCAGGCTATTGAACTTCTGAAATTCAAATAATTCCAACATCGACTCATTTTCAATTGTAGAGTAAGCTCTTAAGATCAATGATTGATCCATTCCATTCATAGGTCCGTTATTAACACCAGCCATACATAATAATCCTACATGTTTGTTAGGTTCTATGATTCCATGCTCTATCAGTTTAGAAGCTAACATAATTGACACAGGACAACCTTGCGAGTGGGCACAAATGAAAACAAAATCGGCTTTATTAAGATCCTCTCGATATGATTTCAGAACATTAAAGAAAAACTCAACTCTATCAAAAACTTTGCCTTCTTTTTCTAACGCTATTTTCTGTATTTCAACATCCATTTCATTTTCTTTGCACCATGATAATAGTGACTGTTCCGCAACTTGTGTAAATCTTAGTGAAGTACCAGTCGGTTCACCAAGAAAAGATCTAACCATCTTAGTTGGGAAAAATCCATGAACACCAATAATCATCACTCTTTTTACATGAGTTGGAGATGGTTTTAATAATAAACTTCTTGTTTGTATATCTTGATCAAATCTTAAATAATATCTTAATTTTTCATAGTTTGAGACTAATCTTGCCTTTGTGGATATAGGAGGCAATACACTTTCTATATCAGGTACAATCATATTTGGTCTCGTTGGGTGTTTGCTTCCGTTAGTGTTGTTATTATTATCATTCTTATCATTTCTATCGTTTTTAGATTTTTTATTTGGAGGTGGCGCTTCAGGGGTAATGGATTTACGACCTTCAGATGTATTCAAAATCACATTGGTTAATCTGGGTCCATTCGTATTATTACCCTGTGAAGAGGGCCACAAAGCCCATGATGCTGATCTGTCTTTCTTGATTGAGCTCTCAATTATATCACTTTCTCTTGTTACGTTGATTGTTGTGTTTGTAGTAGTTTTGTCCGTGTTTGGTGTTGTCGTTGTGCTTGCCTCTGTTTGGTTATTCTGCCAGAAGGCCCAAGATGAACGCCTTCTAGTAGCATCATAGCCATGATTATTGAGCCCTGAGCTTGGATTTCTTAAATTTTTTGGTTCATTTGAGTCAGGACTTTTCGGTAAAGGTGGTAAGGATTTTTTGGAGTCTTTTGGGAGATCATCTTCTATCACTTGACTTCTAACAGAAGTACCCGATTTCTTTAATGAATTGTGGTCTTTCATTGAATGGTTGGATAGCTGTTCCTCCGGATTTTTGTTGTCCAACATTTCTAACGATCTTTTCAACACACGTTTTCCTATCTGAGAGGGTATACGCATTTAGAAACGACAAAACAAAGGCCAACCTTAAGTGAAAGGAGTGAATTCTAGTCGGATCTATCACATCGTTCTGGATATTCGATTAGGACACCTGCCGTTTTCGGATTCAGTGGGATCGAAAGTGATCAGTTAGTCGCGTGTGGTGATATCACATCATTGGCTGACACAAAGCCTCAAATGATCTGATATGGCCAAATTCCAAGAGTTTCTATTTTTTTTTGTTTAACCTGAAAAAGGGAAGCTCTTTTTGTCCTCGAAGTTTCTCATCTAGAGGAATCTGGATACCAACAGTTATTTCACCATCATCATAATCATCTATATCAATATCACTGCCGTAATCATCATCATCTTCTTGTTCTTCCTTTTCGTCATAATCATTATCATTAATGATGTAGTTAAACCTTTCATCTGGATCATAACTGAAGTTGTCTTTAAAGGAAACAAACTTCACAATAAGTCTTAAAGTTTGATAGTGTAGGAAAATTCCACCATTAAAAATATTACAAGAATATATTATATATCCTTTAACCGATGAATCATTTTCCAATATTTCGATGGGTTTATTTTTTCTCGTTGTTTTAGTAGCTGCTTTAGCAGTTGACTTTTTTGGTTTAGCTATATATGAGTGTGATGTTTGGGAACTTTTCTAGTTGATCTTTGTGATTGAACAACGGATGTGGTAGTGCTTGATCTTGATATAATTTCTGTTGCTTGAGCTCCTTTTTTAGATATCGAGATTCGATGGGAGTGATAGGATCGATTATATATCGATAATCAGGGACTTTAATAGGTACAGTACTACATTATTAAGAATTCAAATGATAGTATGACGTTAGGATCGTAGATAAAGGTATATATATATGCATACCGATAGTGTTTCTGAAACAAGTCCATTTGAATAGAATGAATTAAATACTACTTATGTAGTGAAGTTGAGTTTGCTGTACGTATAGTATGTAGTGCAGGTTAGAACCACTTCTAGTTAAATGTATTTGCAAACAAAAGAGTCGTTAACTTAAGGAGCATATATAGTAATGAGAAGAAAAAGAGAGAGGAGGAGAACTATATGACATGAGTACGTAGTAACTAATTATCAAGTACTTGCGTAATGCTATCAGTATTGGACTTCAGCTCTGTTGATTTATTCTTTGATATTACATTGAACACAGTTTCAATTGTATTTAAAATCAATATATCCAGTGAAGTTATAAAATATATAGAAACAGTAAAAAGTTTGGAAGGGTCATTCTAGATTTCATGGTTTCCGACAGAACCTTTGAAAGTTGAAAAAACACGCAAGTTGTCTGTGACATTCTTAATATTATATGCGACTTGCAAGGAGATCTGCTTATTAGAATAAAGTTAAAGGAAAGCAACAAAAGAGCAGAAAGAAACACACGAACACACCATTCTTGGATGAACATGCCAAGTCTCTTTTCTTAGAATTTATTTTTCACTTTTAAATTGTAATCAACTCAGAGCCCCAAAAAATAGTTGGCCCATTCTACTACTGGTTCTGCGGTTTTTTAAAATTCAAATCTTGTTCTTAGATATTCAACTGTTCAGATAAGAAGGGCACCCCTCTTCCTAAATACAGAAATTTATCGATGACTCCTGTAAATACATAAATGTTTTATATATATGATGCTTGGAAGTATACTAATCTTTAGTATGCATTTTGAATGAAGGTAATATAAGAAAATCAATTAATTCGATTAAATATAAATAAAATATCGCTAGCTGACAAGAAAAACTAAATAAAATGGAAACATATAATCAACATACTAAAATTCTTGAATCATAAAGAGCCTTAAATTTATTTCACCTATAGGCGAACCATCAGTATTAATCAAGATTTGGAAAGAGCTATTGATTCCATTATCTGGTCATATTTCTAATGAGCATATAAACCATCAATGCAATGAATGCATTCTTCGCCTTGATTCTACCAGTGACAGTGTAAATAAAACAAAAAGAAGAGAAGGAGAGCTTTCTTATTTGACTCGTGCTCGACGGCCGTTCAGGTGAGTATAAATAGTTCGTTGTTCCTATACTATTACACTGAATAGAGCTTCAGAAGGAAGGGAATGTTTGCCTCTTTTTATATTGCAGCAAAACGACAACTCATTGATAAAAACTCTGCTTGAAAACCTCCTTCAAGCTTCAGCTGCATAATAATATTCTTAATCATCGGTGGAACCTAACCACAAGAAGAACAAAATAACTCAATCTCAAAAGTTTACTACCACTCCAATATGAATATTCGAGACCGTAAGCTTAGAAGAGTTGAATTCCCAGGTCAGCTGTATCATTTTTACCAACCGACTAATCTCCACTAAACTGTCCCGTCATCGTGCTAACTTTTTAACAAATAACAAAGTATGAAACTATGGCGTTATATTTAGAAATTAACTTCAATATCCGCAGAATTTATAAAAGATATAGAACCAGTAAAAATTCAGGCTCCCAAAAGTTATTGGAACTAATAGTAACTTGAGGTCCATAGAAGTTTTGGGTCTATCAAAGTAGTTTTCATATTGAGGAGGACAGTGGTGGTGGGATATCGTTTATCCAGAGTACACTAAACATAAAAGCCATATTTTAGCATTCACTTCATTTCGTGGAACCAATTTTGAGGGAATTAAAAGCCATAGAATATAGAAAGTAGTTTATATATTTGGTAATGATAATAATTAATTGGTAGATTCACTTCCCTTACCACTACGAATTAGGCAATTAATTATAATAACTTTGTATGGCTTCACAATGACGGATGGTAACTATACCTAGTAGAAAAGAGGTAAAATTGGAATAGAAAATTAATTCTGTTAGATAAATTCAATTCAATTAATATATATAACTTGTAACTCTATTTTGTTTAGGTATATCTAGATAAAGGAATTAGAAAGAATCTGTACACGTAGCAGGAACAGGAGCGCGAGACTCTGGCTCTGTGCCTCAGACACTGATATCGCGATCAAACATAAAAATCAACAAATATTTTTTATACATAGAATAAGGGTCTTGGGGTTCTGGGGCGGCGGAAATACTTTAAATTCTAAGCCTCTTGTGTTGCATCTTAATATATATAGCTACATCATACATCCATTTAATATAATAATTACTTTATGTGATAGGCTGTACAATATATATATATATATATATATATTATAATCATCCGGAATTACAGCTAAAGAGAGAAACTTTATGTATATACTGGACGTAACTCGCATTGATATAACTCGATCACTTACCAACATCTTTCATTTCAACCTAATTTCAATGAGCTATACATAGTAGTTATATGAAGTAACAGGCTGTGATACGTACGGTGTTAAGATCTATATAATGCATAACCAAATGCTTGATATATTACATGGCATCTATAAATATTTGCGACCAAATAGGTTTTGTCCGAGTTGGATAATTAATTTCGCTTTATAAATCAATGCAAAAGGTAAAGAGTCAGGCAATACTCAAAACATCCAGAGCTGGACTGGTCCAATGTTAATGACAGACACTGTGCTTTCTTACTTGAATGCATTAAAGAATCCAACCATTATGGATACAAATATTTATAAGTTCAGAACCCGTAACACTACATAAATGGAAAACACATTTAATAGCACCTCTTCTTTTAATCTTAGCCAAGTAAACTTCTCTTGCAGCAGCAGCTAACTCGACTTGATCAGAAATAGAGTCTTCTTTTCTTAATGATAAAACAATATCACTAAAATCTTTATTTGGAACGAACCCAGGGACTTCAGAAGTATCAACACATAAGAAACCACATAAATTTATTCTTGCTATGATTCATATATTCTTTTGAACCTAATTTGAGTATTCGTAATTATATGATCTCAGTTAAACTGGAGTGATTGTATTCAGAGTAAAAATATATTTTCATTAAACAAAGCTAGATTGTACTCATAGTTAAAATCTATTTTAATTCTAGCTAATACTGATTATATTCAGACTTGAAAATTATCTGACTTAATTCGAATTTGATTTAAACTAAACAAAGCTTGATTTTATTCCAAAACTGTTCCGAATTTATTTATAGACTAACATTATTTTCACTATAAGCTTACGAGTCTGCGGCACTGTGTTGTTAAAAATAGTTATCAAACTACCTGAGATATTCCAAGACTTTAAATCAATCATAGAGATTACTTGTTAGTATATTGTTTTTCTGCAAACGGAAATAGTATATGGCAAATTTATAGATTTTTGAGACTCCCCATGTATTATCTCGCAGGCCCCCTTGAATACCAAGAGGACGTATCACTTTAAAGAAACGTTTGCTTACTTTTCAGAACAAGCCAAGTCTTTTTCAGATAATACAATTGAATTTCAAGCAAGGTCACTTAATAATTCGACTATGCAATGATTTAAAGGCAAAAACCTAAGAAAAATACAATAGTTATAGCCGCACCACTACTGTTCAAAGTTTTTTGCAGAGTACTGTACTGAGTTCATGTTCACTTTATTTTTCTTTCTGGTTCTAATTAATTCAATGCGCAAACAGCGTCTTTTCTTTAAACATATAAACATACAACTTTGTTGCTACACTAAGTTCATCAGCATCCATATCAATTGCAGATAATCAGATAATGTTAACTTTAGATTGAGTTTGCTTTATTCAGAGAGTAACAAGCAACTTAGCTGTTACCATATAACTTCATATTTGTCTTTATATAGGATGGCTTCCTTACTTCTAGGTCAATTTATTTTATAGTACGTGTTTGCTTTATGAAATCAATTTAATTTTGCCGTAGTAATGATATTATCCAGTCATTCTGTTAAAGGCTTAGGCAATGGTAACCACGACTTGAAACTAGATGATCTTTTTAGTCTCATAGAATCGAAACAATGCCAATCTCAGTTTAATATTCAAGAAATTATCAACACTCCAATTGGTGATTCGTATATTGGGCCCAAATTAGGAATAGCGGAAACTTTGGAAGAAGATGATTTACGTGTGGATATAACTACAGAATATCTCAATCATCTGACCAAGCTCTTCATAAATGGTGAATTGATTCCCAAGAAACATGCTATGGCCATCTTATACAAAGCTAACCAAGTTTTCATGGATGAAGGTGCATTGGTCGAAATTGGATTTAGCAGAGAGGAAACAAGTGATACGGAATTTCAAGATTCAGAAGTTGAGAAGATTACAATTTGTGGTGATACTCATGGGCAGTTCTTTGATCTTGTAAAGATTTTTAGACTAATTGGTGCTGTTAATAATGAACATGTTTATGTATTTAATGGCGATTTTGTTGATAAAGGGTCATGGTCGTGTGAGGTGGCTTTACTACTATTTTCATTGAAAGTGCTGTACCCAACCAAAATTTATTTAAACAGAGGAAACCATGAAACCAGAAGCATGAATAGTTTGCATGGATTTAAAGATGAATGTGAATATAAATATGGACAGAAAATGTTTGGATTATTTGAAGAATTGTTCAATTCATTACCTAGTGCTACCTTAATTGGGCAAGAGATCTTAGTTCTTCATGGAGGATTATTTAATGATGATAGTATTTCTTTAGATGATATTAGGAAAATCAAGAAAACACCTTTCAAGCAACCGATAAAACGATCAATTCAGTATCAGTTAATGTGGAGTGATCCTCAATACGTAGATGGCAGATCTAAAAATAAAAGAGGTACAGGTATAATTAAATTTGGACCTGATGTTACTAAAAGATTCTGTCAAAGAAATAAAATTAAAGTTATCATCAGATCTCATGAATATAAAGCTGGAGGATTTAGCATGGAACATGGTGGATGTTTAATGACCATATTTAGTGCTCCTAATTATTGTGATAATCATGGAAATTACGGAGCAGTTATTGACATCACATTGAACAAAGATGAATCTCATAAATTCAATGTCATAAAATTCAGAGCTGCCAAACATCCAGATATACCTCCTCTGCATTATTCCAAGTTAAAAAAGCTTAACCGTTCCCGTCAGTAATTTTTCTTTTACCTACATAGTTGTGTTCTTATGATAGATGTGATATATGTTTTTTAAATCATTCTCAATAACAATAAGAATATTGTACCCAGAGAGTACTATCAAAGACTTTAAAGCCAATTCAGATTTAGTTTAAAGAAAGTTTTGAATTTGGGTTTTAGTATTTAAATTTCTGACTTCCTCTCCTGTCATCCTCTACTATATTGGATTTTCTTTCAACTTTTACAATAATTATGTTTATTTTATCGGTCAAGGTACTCTGGAACTAAAGCTTGGACAAGGCTCTTGTGAAATGCATAATGTGCTTAAGAATCGCTCAAATCGTTCCTCCGCCTCAAAAAAGAATCTATCATCATCATCCATGGCCAGATCTTGATGAAGTTAATATTTCTTCCACAGTTCTACAGAAAGAGCCTGCTTTACTTGCTTTAACTGGAAGATGACTTTGGGATTATGGGATTATGTTCAAAATAATTCTTGTTCATTGTCATTGTCGTTGTTACGGGTTGAAGGTACAACGTATTAACTCTTGGAGCTGAACTAATGTTGTTCATTAGAAGTACTTTTTCAAATAAGTACAATATGTTGAGCTGTTATCTCAGAAAATTTAAAAACATTGTTCAAATCTTAAAAAGACAGTTGTTAATTTTGGCTTTCAAATACAGTCTGAATTCGAAGGAAGCTGTAAATTCAAAGCTCAATATATAAATAAACAATCAATTGAAAAATGGTATGATGGTCCCAATTTATGAGTTGAACGTATTGAACATTTTAGTTAGGTGTTCCAAGAGCGATTAGAAGATGATTCAAATGTTAGATTGACTGCCGATTACGTTGGTGAAATTTTTAGTACGTCTAAAAAAGGAGGTAGAATACCGAAAAAGCATGCTATGAGTATTCTATTCAAGGTAAATCAATTGTTTCTGAATGAGAAGTTCTTTGTTGAAATTGAATTAATTAGAAGCAAAACAAGTGGAAAAGAATTACAAGACGAAAGAGTTAAAAACATTATGATTTGCAGAGATACTCACCGACAATTCTTTGACATTTTAAATATATTCCAAGAATTTGGGCTTCCTGATATGAATCAAGTTTGCTTATTTAAAGGAGATTCAGTTGTTAGAGGTGTTTGGTCTTGTGAGATTCTTTTATTGTTTCTTTTTTATTTCAAAATCTTATGGCCTACCAGAATTTATTTTAATAAAGGTAATCATGAAACCAAGTTAATGAATGATAGTTTTGGAAATGAATGTGGTTTCAAATATGGAAGAAAGATTTATGATATATTAGAAGAATTATTCAACTCATTGCCTTGTGCTACATTGATCGGGCAAGAGTATTTGGTTATACATGGAGGTTTATTCAGTCATGATAAACCTCACTAGATGATATTAAAAAAATTAAAAGAGTATATAGTGAGCAACCAAAGAGAGGTGTTCAAAGAGATCTTTTATGGGGTGATGTACAAATGACAGAGGTGATGATAAAGTTAAATCTGGCCCAGACGTCAATAAAAGACTTTGTGAAAGAAATGGAATCAGGAGAATCATTAGATTTCACGAATTTAAATATGGAGGCCATTCAATAGAACATGAGGGACGTTTGCTTACTGTATTCGGTGCTCCCAATTATTTTGAATTGTATGGAAGTTGAGGTGCCGTACTTGATTTAACTTTGAATGACCAAGAGGAATATGATTTGACTTTCCAAACTTTTGAATGCATCTCGCATCTTAGGCCTGGAGTTTTTTGATACTAATAGATAGTTATGTATGATAATTTGTATTGATTTTGTGTAATCAAATATGGTCTAAATTATTTATCGGAGAGACTCGGCACATATTTAACTATCGAGAGCAATTCTGAACGCGTAAAAGCATAAACACGTTACTAAAATCATTTTCCAACACGTACTACTTAATGAGAATAGGTAGAGTACCAGCTTGTCCACTCAAGATGTCTGCCAATCCTAAGAAGAGAGCAATTACTGACTTTTTTTCTGTTTCCAAGAAGCAAAAATCCACTGTGTCTACTCATATAGCTTCGCAAGAGAAAGAAAACGTGATTCCTGATTCAGTTACCACCAAAGTGACTAAAACACGTACAACTATCCAGCATACATTAGCAGTATTCAATAAACAAAAATGGGTCAATTCATTAACACCTGAACAGAAAGGTTTACTAGATTTAGAGATAAATACTATGGATGATTCGTGGCTTGAAGTGTTACACACGGAATTAACAAAAACATATTTCTTGGAATTGAAAAAATTCTTGAAGCAAGAATGGAATTCCAAAACGGTGATATTTCCTCCAAAAGACGATATTTACTCATGGTCAAGATTAACACCTTTATCTAAAGTAAAAGTTCTAATTCTGGGTCAAGATCCTTATCATAATTACAATCAAGCTCATGGTTTGGCATTTTCAGTTAAGGATCCTAACACTAGACCTCCTCCCTCATTGGTCAATATATATAAATGCTTAAAGAAAGATTATCCAGATTTTGAAATTCCAAAGAAAGGTGATTTAACTAAATGGACTAAAGAAGGTGTTTTATTACTTAATACTTGTTTAACGGTTAAAGCTCATAGTGCCAATTCCCATTCTAAAAAAGGCTGGGAGCAATTTACTACAGCTGCTATTAAAAAAATGATTGAATACAAGAATAATCAATTGAACCAGGGCATAGTTATTTTTGCTTGGGGTTCACCGGCTCAAAAGACTGTTATGGGTTTAGGTAATAAACATTTACAAGAAAAGAATTTGTATTTGAAGTCTGTTCATCCTTCTCCATTAAGTGCCTTTAAGGGTAATTATTTTGACTGTCAACATTTTATCAAGTGTAACAAATGGTTGCTAGAGAACTATGGTGGGGATGAATTAATTGATTGGACTTTGGTTGCTGAAAATAAGATCACAGAAATCGTAGATAAAAAGAGTAAATCAGAAGAAAAAGAGGAAATCAAATACTAGGAGGGTGAAAAGAAAGGGTGCTTCTGTCTATGTACATTTTGCATTTTGTAGATTATAAGTTATGAAAATAAAAGAGACGCTTTTGAATTTCAAGAAACAAAAATGGTTGTGATGTAAAGCGATCAAGCTGTAAACTGTAAGCGCTTCAGGCTGACTAGCTCAAGGCTCGAAAATTTAAAGCGTGCGATGATTAACAATTTTACCAATTCGGAAGGTCATGTAGATACCATATCTCCCATAATCATAATCCGACATCAGAAATGGATCCAGAATTAGCATTTGAATATGATTCACCCAATTCAATTTATTTTGAAGGAGAAACTCTAGTGTTTTCTGTGTTCTACATCCACAAGTTTGAATCAGAAACAAAAATCCGTAACAAATTACAAGAACTACTAAAATATCTTCAATTTGAACTACAACCATATATAGGCCATTATCCATGGTATTATAAACCTGTGGAGTTCAAACTTGCTCAACAAAATGGCTACTGGTATATATATGGAGAGTTGATTTATGGCGACTATATGAATGATTTATGGTTGATAACTAAAATCTTATACAAATTTTCATCGAGAGACAGAAATATTTACATAAGGTTATTTGATCAGGATGGTGAATTCTTATTAATTGAAAGTTCCGATAACTTGGATGACTGGATGAATCCCAATTCAGGTACAAATAGAGTATGGATTAATGATTTGAAATTTAAAGTTATTGGAAACGATTATAAGAAAGACAAGAGTTTAAATTTGATTCAGAGTTTGAAATATTTAATTGATTCTTCGTTCAGATTGGAGATTCCTACATTTTTGAATGATAATTTAGTTAAAAAACTAGAAAAGTTTCCCACGGAATGTTTAGAGAATATATTTGTTGAGAAGATTAAAGTATCGCAGAGCCTCTTCAATATTATTTCTTCTAAACCGGACTATTTAGTTAACGCTGCTTTAAACTTTAAAATGAAACAAGATTCTCTATTCAATATCACTGGAGGTCAAGTAACTCTAACCAATTTATCCGAGGATTGTTATCCTTCAGATGAGGATCAAGTTTTAAACGTAAGAGTCTCTGCATTTGCTCATCTTTACTTGAAACAGATTGCTCAAAGAAATGTAGTCGATCCAGAATTAGAGAAGGGTAAGACGGTTACATTTGCTATTGATTCTTATTTGGTATCCGACAGTCAGAATCCAATTAATAGAGCAACAAATCGAACAATTCAAGAGTATAATAGAGATATTCAAGGAGATATATTACAAACCGAATTAATGAGATTATTGTTTATATCTCACAAAATTTCATCTAAAGAGATTGACTACGAAGATTTAAAAACTAGAAAGGATGATAATAAAATAGAGATTGGGCATTTGAAGAAAGATGAGATAATGGAAAAATTGAGAAGTTTCATGAGTTCAAAGAGTGGAATTCAGGGTGCTAAGAATTCAAATAAAGAATTTGTCTATGATTCAGATAACTACAATGATGATTCAGATTATTCTTCTGACAACGAAGATACTAAATTCGATAAAACAATGAAAGAGAATTTGAAAGATGGGGATATCGATGAAGATGACTTCTTTGAGTTTTTTTGCAAAGAAGCTTTACATTTGAAAGATGAGGAAATAGAAGGTTATAGAGGATTCAAACAAGGAAGTGATGATAGTTCCGAGAAGGATGTCATTGAAGATGAGGATTATATAGATTTGGGAAATGAAGGGGAAGGGGATAAAGGTGAAAATGAGGAAATGGGCATTGATGTGATCACCAATTTACTCCAATCGCTACATTCAGAAGGTGGAATGACAGGACCTTCTGCTAGCTTACTAGCTCAGCTAGGTTTTGATGTCAATGCTCTGATGAAAGAGTGATCATAGAAACTAAGTAAGTGAGCTCTGAGGTCCCTGGCTTTTGCCGGATGTATGACTTCTAAAATCTATACACGCTCTTATTATTTTTGTTTCTGTAACCGAACAAACTGAAAGGGTTCTTTTCTACACATATCTTAACCATGTTACGTTTTAATACTAGCTCTAATTTTCTCAAATAACTAGCCTGCAACAAAGGATGAGAACGAAATCATGATCCCTCATGATCTTGCGCCCCAGTGCTGCGTAACCGGGTTCAGAGCGAGAAGCGAAACAGGCAAATTATCTATCAATTTGCTTAAGATTCAGGTGACTGGAACAGATAAGAAGACCGTTTGTTTTCCTTCCATATCTAAACAATCAATACCTATCTTTTTTTCTCTACTACAACCACTCTGAAATAAACTAGAGATTATTTCAGATTATCCCAGCACACTTTACTAGGAAGATAGATTCCTAAATTAAATTTGCCTCTCATTTACCTTATTTACTTCAACTCACTTCAATCTAAATCATTATATATATCAAATAATGTGGGGCTGGTTCGGCGGTAATCAAACTCAAAAGAAGGAAGCTCCAAAGAAAGCAATTGTCACTTTGAGAGAACATATTTCTACCTTGAACAAGAAGTCAACTTATTTACAGACACAGATTCAACAACAGGATAAGATAGCGAGAGCAAATATAACAAAAGATAAAACTCAGGCCAAGTTTGCGTTAAAGAAAAAAAAGAAGCTGGAAAATGATTTAATGAAAATCGAAAATCAAGTGGAGTCTTTAGAGACACAACTAAATGCGATCGAATCTGCCAACTTGAACTTGGAAACTATGAAGGCTATGAAACAAGGTGCTAAGGCCATGAAACAAATGCATGGCGATTTCAATATTGATAAAGTTGATCAAACGATGGATGATATTAAAGAACAAGTGGAGTTAAGTGAAGAAATTTCAGATGCTATTAGTAGACCTCTGGGTAATGATATGATCGATGACGATGAATTAGAAGATGAATTGGCTGCATTACAACAAGAAGAATTAGATACAAAGATGACTAACACCAAGGTGAAAGAAGCTCCAGCACCTGTTAGCAAAGTTAGTTTACCTGATGCACCAAAGGGTAAGGTTGAAAGTGAAACTGAACTAGAATCTGAAGATGAAGATGAGAAGGCTTTGAAAGCACTGCAAGCTGAAATGGGTCTATAAAGAGAAGATCATTTTTGTCATTTGTCTATATTATCACCATTTGTTATAATCTATGTTCATCATTATAATTTTATTCTATGTTCTGTACTTTTCTTGATTTGATAATGGATTCTCTTTTTTTTATTATGTTTATTCTTGGCATACCGTTTTACGATATGTTATATTTTCTTTATTTCTTGTTATCTATCTATATGAAGGTTTTATATAATGCGTTTTCTCATTGTTGTTGTTTTTATTACTTTTTCTCTATTTTGGCTGTTTTTTATTTCCTCCTCTTTTGTTTTGCTGCGTTAAGCATAATGATCATAATACAATTTCATCTATTTATAACTTTGTATGTTTCTTTCTTAGTGCTACAGAAGGCATTAGGAAACATAAGACTAACCTAACTAATCTTCTTTACCTTCTAGTAATTAAAAGAAAAAAAAATAGTATACACCCAAAATAAATAAAAAATTAAATTTCATGAATAATTTTAAGAAACTCAAAAGTCAAAGGAAGTAAAAACATGTTTTTTTGAAAAGAGAAAAAAGTAACAGCAAAACTCAATGTAAAACAATAAAACAAAACGAAGCTCCAAAAGAGGATAAAAGGACTTTTTTAAATAAAAATTCAATCACAATTTAAGGATTATACATGGTTTCCAAAATCGTCTTACCACTACCTTGACTTCTTTCTTTACAAAACAACAACAATCTTCCAATTTCTCTACCAACAGTAAACTGGGCATTCTTTAATTTATTTCCAACAAGATCAAGAACACCAACCATATTGTCCAACTTTGGGATATCATCCAACACTTCAACCCATTTCATTAAACGTCCGTAAAATTCAGATCCAGAACATCCCGTGAACCAAGTGTGGCAGATTGTATCATTCGATCTGGCTGAAAATTCCTTACGAATTCTTTTTAGATATCTATAACCATTCTCATCATCTTCAATTTTCTTATCTGGACCAGCATCCGATTTGATTGAATTGTAACACCAAATAACTAACGCACATAGCCCGATAACATTAGATCTGAAGAAAATATCCGAGTCTGGCAGATAATCATACTGAAATTCGTAATCTGAATCCTGTGGAGACAAGAACATTTCAAATAATAATAAATAACATTGGACGACACAGACTTTAGCATGTCTTGTATCGCACCATTCACTGACCCTCTTTGCAATTTGTTGTCTTTCTAGGGCTGATGATGGCTTCACGTTCATTCTCCATGGTGCACCAGCAAAAATGAATAGATCATAAAGTGAAATGGACATATATACATGAGCCATATGGTAGGTAATACACTTACATCTTGTATCGCTTGTTGAAAATTGAGGAGAGTTAGCTAATGACTGACTGTTTTCAATTGCGGTTTTTGACGAACAACATGATCCACCGACATTATTTCTCCAAATTGTAAACGCTGCGGTCAGCAACTCTCTCCAATTATTGACAGTATCACTCATGCCAAATTTATCTAATCCAAACGATAATTGTAAATCACGCTGTTGAATTTGAAACATTAAAGCAGATAGACCTGCTAATATAACTTTTTTACCAAATGAATTTGTTTTGGACGAATGTCCGTTCAGTATATTTTTTAAAACCAATAAGAAAGGTTCGGGTCTCTTATGCTTTTTATAAACCAGATTGAAATTTCGTAAATTGGATTCCCATAATTCATCTTCCGCAGGCATGGTCATTTGGATTTGATGAGCATAAATGAGCATTTGATGGCCAAATGAAATTGCATCAATTGCATCAATGTAAAAACACATATAAGTAACTCTCTTCAAGGATTCAACTTCAATCCATTTATACCAATTGTCAGCATTTTCTAAAATATTACTCAGTTTATGCGGGGAACCACCTAAAGTTGGGGATCTTCTTAATAATTGAATAGTTGTACCATGATGTAAATGTGATCTTTCATGTAATTGTCTTGTAGAACAATTTTTTTCATAGAATTCTAGCATTAGCAAACTTTGAATAACCCATATTTTAGCAGGAGGTTCAAAATCTGGTGATGAAAACAACAGCCATCTTAAAGGTAGAGCAATCATATCAGCTAAAGCTTTTGGATCCTCTAAGTGGCATTCATGTGTTTCTTCTGGAACACAGGTAGATAATTTACAACCTAAAACAAACATTGCTAATAATAATAATGGAGGAGCCTCTCTGGCTATAAATGAAGGTCTATGAAGAATAGGGAATCTAGGATGGAAAAACCTCCAGTATGTGCGCAGGAACATCTCCAATTTCTTAGGGGTGAAATCAGAGTGCATACTTAACCCAGGAATTACTTGATCAAATTTAGCTAGTTGTTCATCGCATAGTTGAGTAGTTGTAATATCACTAAAATTAGGGGGAAATTGAATATTATTAGAACCAGTAGCACTTGGAATGCCGTCACCCACTGTAGGCGTTCTATTCATTGTGGGAACAGGGGAGTCACGAGGAGTGTGTGAATACAGACTACTTGAATTAGAGACAGGAGAGAAATCTTCAAATCCGTCAGGGATGAAAAAAGTTTGTGTGGAAGTGTTATTCAATTGAAAATCATTCAATTCAGCAAAGAAATCATGTGGGTTTGCATTTAAACCAGAATCTCGAGAAAACACGGTATCACCATGTTGACCTTGATCATCGTTGAAAAGCCAATTTATCAAATTTGGAGTTAAACTATCTCTTCCAAATTCATCCAAACCATTACCTTTATTATTGTTGTTACTACCCGTGATAGCATGATTATGATGTTGTTGTATAATTTGATTAACTGAACTTAGTTGATCTTTATTCGGGGCTCTCTTTTCGCTATTACTAATAGACATTACCAGCCTTTCACTTGAAGGATCATTCCTTAACGGTGGTTCTGAAGATCGTTGATGTGGTCTCTTTCTAGTTTCTGTTAGTTTCTTCTCTCTTTCCTCTTGTTGTTTAAGTTGTTGCTTCAAAACTTTATTCTCATGTCTTTTCATATGTCTTACCAATAAATCATGTCTAACAAACGTCTTATCACAAGAAGGTTGAGAGCATTTGTAAATCTTTTTGGGGTTATGATTCAACTGATGTCTTGATAAATGCTCAGAACGATGGAACTCTTTACCACAACCGGGGAACTCACAAACGTAGGGAGGGCCGACCAACTTACGCTTTCTTTTTCTCTGAGGTTGGTCGTTCTCGTCTTGCTGTTTTACGGAGTCTGTTGTCGCTTGTAGTCCGTCTTCTGTGGATCCGCTATCTGGGGAGGTGACAGTAGCTGCAACAGGGGAATTTTGGAAACCCATGGTGTTCTGTGGAGACGCTGCTATTGTTATGGAGGCCGGGGGCATATGTGTGATGTAGTCCTGATCCTTATAAAGTCGGTGTTGTCTGTGGTTGTGGCCCAAAAGAGAAAGAGAAATGGAAAGGGATCCTTCTTTTGCCATAAGCCATTACTTCTCTTATGAATCATCACATCATCATGGACTCAGACTGGAACCGGGAGGAGAGAGTCGTGTGCGCGCCAATCTCCGAGCTACTCTTATGGCAGGCTATTTTCTGCAACTTGATTTCACTCTTCATTCTTCATTTTTTATTCTTTATTCAATGCACAGAACATGTCTCAACAGGAACCCAAAGATACTCCACGAGAACTAGTCAGCAAGTTCAAAAGGCAAGGCCATTTTGATACCAAAAGAAAGGAACTGCTAGATGACTTCAATCAGCATGATAACAATGAACTGAATGAAAAATTGAACACTTTACTGTTTAAATTGATAGATTTAAAAGCAGCGAAGGATCCAAGTATTCTAGTTAAGAATAAAGGAAAGATATCTGCTTTGATTCAAACTGCTTTGATCAAAGATCAATTTCAAGTGGGTACATCCGGTTCTGCTAACAGATCATCAAAAAGAAAGATGGATGAAGAGGCAAAAATCATACATGAAATTAATATTTTGCTAGAAAATTACGTTAATAAAAACATAAAAAGCAGTGAGGCTCTTCAAAATGATCTAACCACAACTTTAAAACAGCTTGAAAAGGCACAATCTGAGGATAAGGGTAAGCAGACTTAGTTGATCTTGATGATACTTTATGAGTATTGTTCTTCATTCAACCGAGGCCTTAAAGATGTTACCCTTCAATCTGTTATGGAACCATGATAATGAATAGCACTAAACTAATAATATCATGTCAACATTGCATTGTGTTGTTTGCATTTTTTCATAGATCCCGGAAAGTATGACACAGAAAACATTTTGTAATTCTGCCATTAGATACCTTACAGATTGCTATATATGATCACAGAATAAAAAACTCAAACTCTCAGAGTGAGTAAACATCAATCCACGACTCATTCGACAAAATAAGAAACTCCTCTAAAGAAAACCTAAGAGAGTTGATTAAGTTCATTTTGTCAACTGATCAATCCACATTAGCTATCCCACCATCGATAAACAATTTTTTTACTTTTACGGTGTAATGGGATTAGTTTTTGAGTCTCAGGAGTGCCGTTTTTTTTTCATCAAATTTTGTTTGCTTCTTACACGATTATATTAAAGTGTAAATTTTTTTTTTCTTGTACTCGGAGAAACAACGCAATTTAATTACTTTGGGAATCATAATTAGTAATTTAAGAATGATATTGTAGTGAATATTAGTTTGAAATGTAGTTAAAGATAGTTAAAGATAACATCGAACGAGTAAATATAGTAGCAGGGTAGGGTCCTTTGTAGTATCTCATATAAAGAAAGGTTTTTGATTTCGAAAAACTGAATGGTATTTATCTAATTTCACTATATGAATTTATAACTTGTAAAAATATCGAAGACTGTAGCTTCGAACTCTGAAGTTTGGCTGGGGTTCAGAGAGGCCGGTCAGAGAAGAGCATAAAGGAGAAGCTGTGCCTGGCGCACGAAAGAGACCCAAGAGGGAGAGAAAAGTCATAACCACTATTGGCCAAAGCAGAGTTTTCAATGCTTTTAAAGACCTTTCTTCCCACACAAAAACCTCAAATATCACTTTTTTTAATGCTCTGAAAACGTTTGTTTTCAAAATTAAGGTCACTGCTTTTTTTAGGATTGGTTTCAAACCCATCGTATTCCCTAAGTGACTTGAAAACGTTCGACTGCTTGAACATACAAATCCGTTTTATTAATTTCTCAAGATCACACCTTTGAATTTACCTGTATTGCTTTCTTGTCGTTTTAAATTATTTCAAGAATGGTTTGCTTTTATTAGAATGGTTGTTATAGTCGTCGTTGGCCCAAACGGTTGTCCTGCTATAGTTTTACATTGAAACCATGAAGAACAACAACAAGCATTTTCAAAAATGTTGGAGACAAGTTCAAACTGATTATAACTGAGGATCGGTACTTAAAACAAATTACTGGGAAGGGTCACTGGATTAGTACTGAGAAATAACAGAAAGGATGAAGTTATTTAGTATTATAGAATTATTGACTCCCCTCTCAATTAGTTGTATTGAATGACATATTGAAACAACTTTAGACTCTTAGTGGTTGCTCTTTCCAATGACTATATTCAAATTAAAAACTTTGGAGAAGGTAGAATTCCTGAATAGTTCCTGAAAAGGCATACATTGTAAGAGAATTTATTATCGTTTCTTGTTTTGGATTAATTTAGAAAAACCTAGCAAAAGCCTTAAAAATTACCTTTGGATCAAATGAAATATTCATCTAACAATATTTCAGCTATGGAGCTTCCTTATCTTTGGGTTATTCTGTGTGAAATTAGTGAAGCCGGTATGAAAAACCAGTTGATTAGAAAATCTATCATTGATGTGTAGCACAAATCCCATGTGAGTGCTTTTTTTTTGGCGGAAAGTATCCTTATTCTATTTTTCAGACATACATCAGGACATTGAATAATTATACATTAAATTTGGCATCGAAGATTTACTAGTATTTGATTAGTGTCATGTTGCAAAGCAATTTTGTACAACTTATCAGGAGTGTTTTACTTAATGGGACCTTTAAGATTGAGAGCATTCAAAGATAGTGATACATTCAACAACTTAAAATGTTGGTAGCCTTCCACTCTTGGCTAGATCCCCTTCTTAGTTCCTTTAATTATTCACTTCTATTATTTGACTGATTTTATTGAAACCATATAGATTTTGATTATAGGAATTGGAATACTATCTCAATCGCCGATTGCTACTTACTGAAATACTAGTCTCAGGATTACCATCGACTATTTCAATTGCAATTAACACCATAAATCTAAAACAAATTTAGTTGATTTTGAGTTTTAAGTTTCAAATTTTACAGCGGTGGCTTTAGACTAGGATAAAATTGAATTAATTACAGTTGGTTATTAATAAAGTTTTCTATAACTTTGATGAGTACTGAGTGTCTCTGAAGACTACACATGACTTCTAAAAATAATAAATATTATTGTGATACACTAAAACCTTTTAAATCTTGAATTCGGTTCTTGATCAAAGTAATCTACTAAAGCTTTCCTCTTATATGTAGTTGTACACTGAAACTGAAAAGGTGGCTTATAAATACAGTAATTCAAAAACAATAACGTTTGCAATAGTCCTAGAATTTTTTCAATCAAAGGAAACTTCAAACAATAGCTACATATCAGCTAATTGAGCAAATAATAGATATTTATTGCACAAGCGGCAAAAAAAGTTAAATGAAATGAGTAATACAGCGGCACGTAACGTAACACACCTAGTTCTATCGATCTTACAAAAAAACTAGTTTAACTGATAGTTCAAGCTGCAAAACTGGATCATAAAAATCTTTAAATAACGTTTCTGATTATACTGTCCAAACATTTGAACCCGGCGAAATTGAGGCAACCACCGGAAATGGTAGCCAATTTAAAGTCTTTTCTGGGCCTTTGACTCCTGACCAGAAGGTCGTGCGGGACTCAACTGTTTTGGGAAAAGCACGCAAACCAAAAAAAACACAAGCCTTGCCGCCGCGGAACTCCAGGCTCCAAAATCAATTATCCGTTCCTTTCCCGTGATTTATCATTTTGTTATTGGTTGTTTACAGACAACATTTGTACTGCTGTAGTTGCTGCTGCATATGCGTCGAGCTTAGCGGTCTGCCATCCCCAGAACGTGTCATAACCTCTAACCTACAAGGTTGAACACTCTACTCCGTAGTGAATTAAAAAAAATCATAGAACGTTGCAACTCGATCTGGACACACTAACAATATTGTACCACCTAGCTCGGTACTTAGCTTCTGACTCCACTACTTATTTCTTTAGCCCCCATAGCTATTTATTACTACTCGAAGGAATCACATCATCAGCTTCAAATCAGATCTGTTATTCTACTGTGAATACTATTAACAACTCTAGCCCCCTTTTCAGAAAAACACAAGAAAACTGCTCCGGTGTCTTTACTTCTTTAACTGGTAGAAAACCCTGATTTGACCCTGCCGACTTTTATTCCTTTTCCTGTCCATATATTATTGAATAAGCCCTTCCGTTTTTCTTATTTTACCAACATGTCTGAAAGCTCTTCTAGTTCGAGGAAACCCAACACTGAAATGCCTCATCTTCCTTCCGGTGCTGCTGGTATTTCTTGCCATGATACAGATTGTGGTTCTACTATATTGGGAATATCGGAGTCTTTCGATGATTTTCTGAGATGCTGTTTCGAACCGGATCACTTAAAAGATGCTACTTCTTTAGATATTCAAAATCCATACTGTTGTGATACTAGTAATGGTATTTCTGTCAATACACCAGGTGCTCCTTCTTCATCTAGTATGCTTCCTACAGCCTCAATAAATACTCCTGTTGTATCATCTCAAAGTCTTAAACCTCTTCAAAGCAACGAATCTTTCAATATTGATGGTGGCCCTTGTACTGACGGATGTGATCAATGTTTTGATTATTGTAATTTTGACCAATGTTGTGATTCTGTTGCTGGCTCTTCAGGTAGCTCCTCTGTTTCCACTTCAACTGATTCTGAAAACTTACAGACTCCTGCTGTAATTAAATCTTCTGCTATCAGTCCAAGTATAGATTCAAGTGTTTGCACTCCTGCTTCTCAAAGAACTGAAACAGCTAAGGATTTTAATTCGGAAGTCTGTTCTTTGGGCTGTCATAGTCCGTGTATGAATTGCTCCTCTTCTGAGGCTTGTACGAACCTCCCCATGATGCATAGACTAGAAAACTGCTTCTCCCAACATAAACTAGATTTGCCTACAAATAATAACATTGTTCATGCTAGTGCTTCCGCTTCTGTTTCTACTCCTGCTCCTCTTCCGACCCCTAATTCTAGTGGTTTAGATGCTGTTACCCAAAGAATGCTTAATGATGCTCTGTCTTATGGTTCTCTCCAGCCTGAATTTGTGCCTGTCGACTTGTACAGTTCAACTAAGGTTAGTAGTTTAAGAGACGACCGGGTGGCAAAGACGAGTACTAGTTTACAACAACAACAACAACTGGAACAGCGGTCTAGTTTCCCTCCTCATCATCATCATTTACTTTATCATGACCAAATTAATGGCTCCAGAATACAACATGAAATCATAATCCCTCAATGTTATGACCCTCATACTAAAACCCATGTTCATGGTACCAATCATATCCACAAGCACTCAAACTGTCTTCCGAATATGTTTGATGGAAAGATGAACTTGAATGTTTCAGAAGAAACGGAAAACAATTTGCAACAACATCAAAACCAATGTCATTGTAATCATAATCATAAACATGAACAGATGCATACTCATACTAATCCTAATACCCATACCCACAGCAATCATCATCATCATCATCATATCCACATCCATGGTGGATTGAAGATGAATAAAGAAGGTAATTTAAGTTCTAAGAGATTACTTGAAGAAAATGGCAATACACATCTATATTCCGGTGAGCCTAAAAGAATAAAAATTGAGGAAAGCGAAGAACAAGAGGACCCTCATCCGTTAGTTTGTAAATGGAATGATTGTAATCTTGAATTATTAGATTCTGACTTAAATGAACATATTTTTTCTCAACATGTCCCACATAACAAGGATGGTTCCGTTGGTAACGAGACGAATGACTTTCACTGTGAATGGCTAGATTGTGTTTTCAGTACTAATGAATTAGACTCTTTGTTGGAACATATTCCTGATTGTCATGGAGACCATGCCCCTCAAATTACCTTAACTAACATACCAACTGCATCGCCTACTTCTACTATTTCTGTCGCCACTACTCCACAAATTAAAATTGAAGACCACATGAATCCGGATACTGGTCCAAGTGAGGAAGCTGACTGTGTTTGTCGTTGGCTTGATCCCCTGACTGGTCATAGATGTAACATTGAATTTCCAAGTACAGGTGATTTGACTGATCATGTTATCGATGTTCATATTGGCTCAGGTAAAGCTGAATATACATGTCATTGGGAAGATTGTCCACGTAAAGGTAGAGCTTTCACACAAAGACAGAAAATAGTTAGACATTTGAACACTCATACTAAACATAAACCATATAAATGTAATGATTGTGGGAAATGCTTCTCTTTAGAATCAATGCTGGAACAACATTCAAGAATTCATACTGGTGAAAAACCATATCGTTGCAAGATTTGTGGTAAATTCTTCAAGACTTCTTCATCACTAACTATTCATTCAAGAATCCATTCGGGTATCAAACCAATGAAATGCAACATTTGTGGAAAGAGATTCAATGAATCTTCAAATCTTACTAAACATATGAGGATTCATAATAGGAAATTTAAGTGTGTTTTATGTCTGAAGAGTTTTGATGATGAACATAAATATTTGAAGCATAAGGCTAGTTGTGAAAAGAAGCGTCAAAGTTTGGATTGTGGATGTTGTGATGATGCTCAGAAAACTCAAATTGATGCTAAGGAAATTATAATTCAAGAGAATTACTAGTGCTTTCACTATTATTGCTAGAGTTGATCTTAAAGTCTGAACTTTTCTAGCCATTTAATTCATCTAATTGTGTTCCTAGTGCATTTTTTTCCTTTTTGCCTATGATTTAGATCCAGTTCAGTTCTTATATAGGTTACGGTTTCCTTTAATCCCTTATCACTTCTTCTTCTTCTTTTTATTTTATTTTGAATTTTTTCTTGTATTTTTTCGTTTACTTTATTATTTATACTGGCGTGGAACTACTTTATGGATAGAGGTATCTATTAGATGTTAATTAAAAGAATTAATTTATAAAATTATATATTATACAATGTAAACACTTGAAAGGACAAAAAAAAAGAGTAAATCATGATCATGCATTATTATTATTAGTATTATTATTAACCTTTTTAACACCAAGAACACCAATTTTCAAGAACGGGCATAAGCAAAGTGCTATCCCAGACAGTGCAATAGAGAAATAGTAAACATATTTGGTCGCAAAGAACATCTCAACAACATGTTCATCTTGCTCAGTTGTACCGTAATAAGAAAACTTAGAAGCTAAAATAGTAGTTGATAAACCTAATCCAACACTTGAACTCAATTGAATGACAGTGTTAAAAGTTCCAGCAGCTCTACTTTGTAGTGATTTATCAACTGATGATAACGTACATCTATTGGCAACATTGTAAATTAAATCAGCACCAACAACAGTGAAAATAAAAGCCCAGAATGGGCCTAAAAAGTAATTTCTGTCCATCGAATTTGTAGACCAGATTATTGAAGCAACCAAAAATCCAGCACATCCGAAAGACATCAGTACACGCCCGGGAATAATATGCATCGTGAATCCAGCAAAAATGTTAACTAATGTACCTGCAACTGGTTGAGTTAAGAAACAACAGGCAACAATCATTGTTTTATAATCTTTAATCTTTTCAAAATATAAAACTGCATTATAATTAAGACAGCCAAAGAACACCATCCATGAAAAAGATGCAATGATCATTGAAAGATTGAAATTTCTAGTTGTAAACATTCTCATTGGCATTAATGGATTTTTAGGAACTTTATTTTCGTACAGTACAAATACACCAACTAAAGCTATACCGACAACTAAGGTTGCAATGATATATGATGTATTCCATCTATTTGGAACGGCGTCAACTTGAGTTAAAGCAAAACATATTAAAACAAATGCACAAAGTGAAATGAAAGCACCTATATAATCTAGTCCAGCAAAGATCTTTTTAGCTCTATTCCATTTAATTGGTGGATCTTTCGGAATAGCAAACGCAACAGCTACACTCATCAGGCCAAACCAAATGGCCAGAAAAAAATGAATAGCTCTCCAATTGAAAATAACTAAACAGACACCACCCATGAAGTAGCCCGAAGCACCACCCGCTGGTGGTCCTATACCAAAACAACTCATAACCATGTTTTTGCGTTTAGAATCTTTGTAAGTTGATCCTAAAAACCCAGCAGCTGCGGGAACTGCACAACCAACACAAGCCCCTTGTAAAGCTCTGAATAAACAAAGCAATATAAAGTCATTCATAAAACCAGCAATTAATGAAAATAACGCATAAAGAAAGTATCCGATTATTAAAGCGTTCTTACGACCAAATGCATCTGCAATACCACCCATAAGTAAAAGACATGAACCATTAGCCAACATGACACTGGAGACACACCAAGTTAATTTACCACCATTAGTGTCAAATTTTTCAGAAACCTCTCTTAAAGACACTTGAAATGCAGAACCGCTCATTGAAGCGGCAGCAGGAGCAAAAGCCACTAAGATGATACATAAAACTTCATGGAAGGTATTTTTAAAGATCGGTGGTCTCATTTCAGGATTTGTATAGAGTTCAGACTTGTTTGTAGGTAATCTTTCCAAAATGTTTTCTTTTTCACGATCAAGCTGTAGCTGTTGCTGCGGTTCACCATCTGAAGAGCTCGGAACATTTTGAAATGCTTTATGGTCTATTCCTTTAGGGTCATCGTTTTGTTCTATACTTTGTGAACTTGTTGTGGGAAGAGATTCAATGTCAGTCATATTGCGGAAACAAGCCGAAGGAAGAAGATAGCTAACAGAAGAAGTAATAGTGAAAGGTCAATGAATCAACTGGAAAGAAGCTGGATCAACGTACTTGGGTATTGTGTGATGAGACTGATGACCTCTGATGGCTGTTCTTACTTGGAGAAATGCAGGCTGAGGGCATAACTAGGAAGAAGATAGATAACCCACAAAAAAATCTACAAAAACCTTTAAAATATCTCGTATCTCAGTCCTCACTAATTAATTAGCCGAAACTAAATCTACTAGGAGTTAATTCGCTAAGTTTAGAGAAGGTTAAGACCTTTTCTGATTTTGATTTTCTGCAAAACACCGAAAATACCGAATACATTCAAATTTCTCTCTTTCTTTACCCTTCCTTATACCTAATAAACTTGCTTGAAGCCCATTTACACTTAGCAAATCACGAACGAGCTGTATATTTCAATATCACCGAAGTACCTCCGTACCTCCGGATTTTATCTTAAATAGTGCATCTGGTACTCCGAAAATTGTTATATTGATATCGGCAAATGACCAATGACCGTATATACTATATACTTGTATGTACTTGTTGGTATGAGGTGGGTCATTCACTAAAGCCTCAATATAGTCTGTTTATTGTTCAGAAATTAGCTGAAGCTGCATAGCTGACACCAGGACCATCACCCACGTTTGTTTGCGCGAGTTATTGGCTGGTTATACACCACAAATGTTCCGATATGAGAATGGTCAAAATATAGTGAATCTTTTGATTTTGATTTTTGAGAATTTGTGTGACTGACTGGGTTGATAACACACAAATGGTAAAGCATTATACTGTTTGAACACTCCGCTCCGAAAATGGTGCTACATAATGATAAATGGAAATACAAACAGAAAAGAGATTACATGAGAAAGCATGGTCTTTTGAAGAAGAAGCCAAATCCAAATGAACAACTCGTTGAAGATGAATCATCAGGCTCTGATGATCAACAAGAAGAGACCATTCAACAAGCAGAAAACAATTTAACTGAGATTGAAAATCATGAACATGACTCAAACGGTGAAGATGGTGATGGTGATGGTGATGGTCAAGGCGGTGGTGATTCAACAACAACAACAACAACAACAATCCCAATTAGAAGGAAGAAGAAACTGCAAAACAATAATTGGAGGTTCAAAAATGATCTACTCGACGATGACGGAATAATTAAGGATCCAGAAATTTTAGAACAAATAAGACTGAAAAAAGAAGAAGAATTGAGAATCCAGCAAGAAAATGCGAATGTCGTTTTGCAAAAGTTGGAAATCTTAGGTGAAAATAACATAGATAATTTTAAGAAGTCAAATAAAGTGAAAACTGCAAATGAAATGTCAAATGAAGATTTATTAAGTTGGTCATTGAATGACAACAAGCAAATAACACATCAGGACCACGAAGGTTTCCAACCTAAGAATAAAAATGTTAGGGTATTAACTGAAGATGAAAGAAAGAAATATTTTGAAATGCAAAAGGCAGTAAATCATATGAAAATGATCGACTCGATGAAAAATAAATTTAGTCCAAATGATAAGCCGAAAGTTAAGGGAAAAGTTTTACAATTGGATTTAGAAACAGATAAAGATAAATATCAAAATGTATTAAAGAAAAGCTTCCGAAATAATGTTGATAAGAGGAATGTTGATGATGATATTAGCTTAGAACAAAATGTAAATCAGGTGCTGGGAATAAATTTGTCTGATGAAGTAGATAATGATGTTGATAATTTAGCTTTTGATATGAATAAACTAATGAATGTTAAAGGTACTACCGTTACTAGGCAAATTAATAAGCCCAAAAAGCCTACAGGTAAAATATCAAAACCTCCAGCTGCCGTCGATGACGAAGACTTTTTAGATGAGTTGCTTGGATAGTATGTAAATTTAATGATTTAATTGAACCCTATTAGCTTATAACATAAAACCATAAAACTTAAACTACCGTTCAGTCAGACTAGTCTAACGCGCCGCACCTACCTGCTTATTTATTATCTGAAAGATTAAGAGCGGCAGACAACCGCCACAGAAAAACACATTTCTTTACCAAATACTGAATTTACCATGAATCAACTGGTAAAGGAGAGCTAGCAAACCCTCTTCCATTCAATATGTCATCAGAGACCCAGCCATTGATAGGTAATGTCTCCCCTCTCAAATATGCGAAATCTAAAAGGTCGAAAACAACATTACTAATAGCTCTTTCATTAATTACATTAGGACTTCTAATTTCATCCTTAAACCACACAACATCAAAAGGTCCTGGTTCAGGAGATCAGCCTCCAGCTCATATTCCAGGTGTCGGAGGGCCAACATTAACCCCCAATAGAAATGAAACGATTTTTGCGAAACATGGAGCAGTTGCATCTGATCAACAAGTCTGTTCCGATTTAGGTGTTTCAATATTGAAAAAAGGAGGTTATGCAGCAGATGCTGCAGTTACCACTTGCTTATGTATTGGTGTTACAACTATGTATTCTGCCGGTATTGGAGGTGGCGGCTTTATTACAACTAAGAAATTTGGTGAAGATTTTGCACTCTCGATCGATGCTAGAGAAATGGCACCTGGCAAAGCTTATAAAGATATGTATAAAGGTAAAGAATTTTCAGCCCAAAAGGGTGGGTTGGCTGCTGGTATTCCTGGGGAATTAAAAGGTTTATACACATTGTTTGAGAAACATGGATCTGGTAAGGTAACTTGGGAAGAATTAGTTTTGCCTGTTGCCGAGCTAGCCAAGAATGGTTTCAAACTTAATCAGCTTATGGAGTTAGCTATTCAAAGGGAATCTGCTAATTTTGATAAACAAGATTGGAAATTTGTTTTCAATGACGATGGATCATTAAAGAAGGCTGGCCAAACTCTAAAAAGGCCTGCTTATGCTAATACTTTAACTGAAATTGCGAAAAATGGCAGTGATGCTATATTCTATGATCCAAATGGTAGAATTGCTCAATCGTTGTCCAGGAAGGCTATTCAACATGGTGGTATATTAACAACTGAAGATTTCGGAAAATATAAGGTTAACGTTGAAGAGGCTATTACTGTTAACAATTTCACTTCTAAACATTTAACTGTATTTACTGCCAATGGTGCATCATCAGGCTTGGCATTAGCTGCAGGATTAAAGATTATGAATAGCTTTGAAGATTTTGGTGACAATAAAGGTGCAGAATTGAAAGTTAAGGATCTTAATCCTGTGGAAAGTCAAAGGTTGATCGAAACTATGAAATGGATGGGATCAATTAGAAGCCATTTAGGTGATTTGGGTATTTATAATGATAATATCACTGCCATCAAGGAACATAATCACCGTTATCAGCAATTTCTAGAAAAAGATTATATTGATAGCGTTTCATCTAAAATCAGTGATGATCACACATTACCTTCTTGGAAAGATTATAGTCCAGCTTATCAACCAAATGAGCCACATGGAACATCAAGCTTATCAGTGGTCGATGATCATGGTAATGCAGTTTCAATCACAACTACAGTGAATTTGCTATTTGGATCGGCAGTTCATGATCCAGAAACAGGCGTTATTTTAAATGATGAAATGGATGATTTCTCGTTACCAACGACCAAAAATGCTTTCAAACTAGAACCTTCTGTTTTTAATTATATTGAACCTTACAAGAGACCATTATCGTCGTCCGCTCAAACTATCATCGTTGATCCTTCAACAAACAAAATAGAGATGGCGATCGGAGCAGCCGGAGGATCACGTATCGCTACAGCAGTTTTACAAGCCATTGTTAGATCATTCCATTATAACTTGACATTGACAGAAACCATAGCATTTCCCAGACTACATCATCAACTACTCCCAAATATTGTTTACATTGAAAACCCAAAAATAGAATCATTGAACAAGGCCCTATTATTCAAGGGCCATGAAGTTGAAAATACAGTACCAATGACAGCCATGAATGCTATCAGAATAATAAATGGAACTATCCACGCTCAAAGTGACCATTGGAGGAAATTGGGTGTGGCTTCTGGCTATTAGTTGTTTGGCCGAAAACACTCTATCTAATTAGGACATTTTTTACTTTTTTACCTTCCTTTTACTTTATTTTATTTTATTCTATTTATTTACTTTTGTATAAGCTATCCAATAGAAAGTAAGACGCTCCATATCTAAGAGGTAGTAACTCGGTTGTTTGCTCGGTCGAAGCTTTTTGAGGGAGCGGTCCAATCTCAGATCTGCACAGGGTCCTCACCAAACCTATCCCTGTCATTGTAAGCCCATTTTAAGCCCCGTTTCCGTGTTCGGCAACTTTTCAAAAAAGTCCCTTAATAACTCAGTTGAGTCCTTGACAAGTCCCAGCTAGGGCGAGAGTATGCTATATTTATCAGTTAGGGTTCAATGATGAACCGGTGGCTTATATAAGACCCTAGCAATACCCACATCAATTAACTGGGTTCAAACCAATGTTGCTTAAAATTTTTTCAACTAACATTCAACCAACAGTTCAGATCTTACTATGAAGTATGCTCACATCCTACCCACTTTTTCCATCATTGGTTCTACGATGGCTACAATCTACGGTGATTACAACACTGACTGGAACCCAAATAGTGCTGGTGCTGATTATTCAACTTTAACTCCAACAGGCTCTCCAATAGGTGATAGTGATGCCACTGGTACTTATGCTATTTCTTTAGAAACCTTTGACGCTGGAAAAGACAGATTTGTTAAAAGAAGTAGAAAATCCAGTCATGGAAAGAGCCATAAATCTCAAAAGTCAGCAAAGGCTAAGTTTAAGGCAGCAAAGGCCAAAAAGCATAGAAAAGATGCTATTGTCACTCAAATTGGAGATGGTCAGATTCAAGCTTCTCCTGATGACTCTACTACTTATGTTGACGACTCATCCAGTTGTGACTCTTACGTTGTTACTAGTTATTCTTCCTCATGTTGGGAAGACTACTATACTTATCAAGAAGACTACAATACTCAAGCCGTTGTGACTCAAATTGGCGATGGTCAAATCCAATGGTCTGATGATCAAGATATTCCTGCTGCTCCTGTCGTCACTGAAACCTATTCTGAGTGCACTGAGGTTCCATTCTATATTACTTCCCAAGCGTGTACTTCCATTCCTGTTGCAACCTCTGTCCCACCATCGTTTCAAGAAAGTGATGGTCAAGTTTACGCTGATATTTCTGGCTCCATCTATTATGATGATGGTACACTTGATTCTGTTTGTCTTTCAGATTCCACTTTCTATTTCACTGTTGAAGAAGGTATCTTATATGATCAACAAGGTAGAATTGGTTCTATCGTTTCCAACACTCAATTCCAATTTGATGGTCCACCACCACAAGCCGGTGCCATTTATGCAGCTGGATGGTCCATTACTGATGATTATTACTTGGCTTACGGTGAAGAAACTGCTTTTGTTGCTTGTCCTCAAGATGATTCTTACAAGATCTACATTGATTATCCATACGATAGCTGTTTTGATGTTATGGTCAAGGTCTCAGAAGTTGTTGACTGTTAGCCTTGATATTTGAAGAACACACTTTTATTTTACTTATACTTATTTTCACTGTTTTTTTATTTGTATCTATACCACTCCTAGAACAGGAACTGCCTTATACTATTAATTAACTACTATCATGTCTTTTCATCCCTCGATAAAGTACCAAATCCAGCAAATCCTCAGCGCGTGTTCGTGATTCCTGAAGAGCTGTAAAAACAAAAACAACGCGTTGAATAAAAATTAACCAAAATTATGATCAACAAAGGATTAGGACATTATCGTCTTCCTTCTTTAGCTAACAACATCGCAACAGAACAATGGCTAAACAAGGAACATTACTGGAATATGGAACCGTGTCTGTTAATGCATTGGCCAATCCAAAGCTAGCAAAAGAATCAACAGATATATGGAACACAATCCTAACTTTAATTACGCAGGTTCAACATCTTCAGAAAAAGAATGGTCAGGTACCAATTACTAGAGTACCTACACGAATGAAACAAGAAGTAGTTGATAATGGTGATCATAGTAGTGGTATCATCGAAATTGAAAGCTCTGAGAGTGGGTACATCAAGGAAAACATTATTCAAGAATTGAAGTCAAAAGTTGAACAGTTATTAAAGCAGGTAGATGAATCTGAAGCCATTTCTTCAAACAGAGAAATTGAAATCAAAAATCTAAGAAAGGAGGTTATTGAATTGAAGAATTTGAATAAAAAATTGAAAGCTGAAAAGAAGCAATTAACTGAAGCAAAGGAAAAACTGAAAGCTGATTCGTTAGCTTTGAGGGTTCAATTCCAACAAGTAAGAAGTGAAAACGATTTATTGAGAAGACAAGATCAATTGCAAAACACTATAGAACCCGCTCAAAACATTCTCAATGTCGACGATCGTTTCATAGACTGCTCTCCAACTGAAGATGAAAGTGAAGTAACTCAACCTACTCAAATAGAACCAACGCAGCCTTCTGTTAAACCCCCACGACCTCTACAACCCATTACCAACAATCTATTAGTTATCAATCGACTCCCTGGTAAACGTGAAACAAATAGAAAACCCAGAGTAGCATCTGTTCCAGCTTCATTTTCAGATAATTTTACAACTAATCAAATAACACCAATTAAATTAAAAAAGAAAGGGAGACAACCTTCACTAGAGTTAAAGTTTTCCAACAACGACCAGGATGAAGAAGATTCGACGAGAGAAGATTATGATGATGACGATTCAATCCATGTTAAAGAAGAGTTGGATAGTTCAGTACTAGAATTTTCTCAAAAACCCCCTTCTCAAATACAGCCTCAAGAAAAGATCAATATTTTGACTAAAAGAAGAACCATAGAAGACTCTCAAATGGATGATATATCAGAATATGGTGAACCAATAATTTCGGATGTACTTGCTTTGCAAAATCAACAAAACAAACTGAGAAAGCTAGGTTCAAAAGAGGTTTCAGAAACAGAAACAGGATCAGAAACAGAAACGGAATCAGAACATGAAGAGGTCCCAATATTAAACTTATCTTTTCATCCTATACGAGGTGGCAACTGGTGGCCGGAAGATTTCAGACCTAATGAAGTGGTGAATGATGGTTATGATGTACAATTTAAAACCAGAAGAGTAGCAGCTCATCTAGTCCACCCAGTCCGTAAATTACAGAATGATTTACAAACTAAACATCTAAAAGAATATGCAATGAAAGATTTCAACAGACTAGCAGGTCCTGGAATCCTACCAAAAACACCAACACTCACAAGAAAACCTGGTCCTCTTCCAACCCCGCTCAAAACGCCTGAAACAGCTCTCGAAAACCCAAAGATCGATTCGGTATTCAAATTCCAAATCAATAGGAAGAACTACAATAAATTTAAAAACCACTTGAATTTAAACTCAAAGAAAGTGCCAACGGAATTGGAAGTCGATGAAGATTCCCCCCCTGGCCATGAACGTTCTGATTTTCCAACAACCCAGCAGGTGTTGTCTGATAAAGCAAAGAGTGTTAAAAGAGAGAAAATAAAAGCGTTGCAACGGTTATTTCAGGCTGTTTGCGTGGTCCAGGCTGACTATGGGGTGGACAACAACGGGAAAAAAAGAAAATGGGGCGGTAATCGTGCTGTGGATTATTCCAAATTGGAGGCGGATCCAAATAGTGTTGTTTACGAACAGGTTGGCAATTTTGTGTTTAAAAATGAAAATTTCAATAAAGCTGTTAGAAACAACAAGTTCAGGATTGATGAATCCATTTTTTATGATTCTGATAACGTGTGAATTTGGGTGTGTGTTTGCATTTTATGTAAGAAAGATAATTAGATGATATATTTATTGTTTTTGTTTCTACTAGTGTCCATGATCAAATAAATATAAGTGTTTTTAGATAAACGTGCCCTGGATTAAGCTATACAGAAAAATCAATATAAAATTAATCTTGCAGGAAAAGAGAAAAAAAAAACTTCAAACATCAGCGGGTAAGTCTAATTTAGAACCAAGCATACAAATCAATATCGATTATTAACAAGTAATGTTGGAAACAATGTATATGTATTTGCTGATATTGTACGTTTTTAATGTACAGAAGAAAAGAAAGGGAAAACACAAACAACAACAACAACAAAACAAAAGATGGAAATAAAAAACAAAAAGCAAGATGAAAAGAGTCTAGATAAAATGAAAGTTTAGAAGAGCCATTATAAATGTATGTAAAATATGTGAAACAGAAAATAAATAATGAATGGACGAAGAAGACAAAAGTAGTATTGAGCCAACAACTGCACTTAAAGATAAGAAAACAACATGTAAAGAAAGTGTAAAACTAATGCATCTATATGATATATGAAACCATCAATAATAGTAAAAGACCAGACCATGTCCTAAACTATGTGTAAAAAAAGAACAAGAAAACTGAACATCAAATGAAAAGACAACAAAAAGTGATTAACGTCTTTTTTTTTTTTTTTTCCTTTTTTTTTGAATGTTCAAAAATGCAAATATTCGAAGAAAGCAGAAAATAAATAGTAACTAAATTAGTTATTCTTTCTTACCCTTCAAGTCAATATAACTTTGATAGTTGAAACTCTTTAGAGCCGGAGTCAAGTCTAATGATTGAGAAACAAATCTCTTAGCACCTTCAGTCAAACCATGATGAACAGAATCATCCTTTAATGAAGGAGTTAAAGAAGTGACAGCATTACCAAAACCATCAGAAGTGATAGCCTTTTCTTTAGTAGCGTTTGGATCAGGATAGAATCTCTTTAATGGAATCCAAGACTGGAATAATTCATAAGAAGCCAAAGTGAAACCAAATTGAGGGGAAGATCTACAGATTCTGGCAACACCACCCTTTAAGAAAGCAGTTGGACCTTCTTCTTTCAGAATTCTGAAGAATGCATCATGAATACTCTTGTAAGCCTTTTCACCAGGTCTTGTTTCAACTTGTAATCTAGTCTTAATAACATCACATGGGGTAGTCAGATAAGCAGCAGGCATACCAGCTAAAGCACCAGAAGCTAATAATTCCCAAGATTCTAGCGAATTTCTCTTAGTTTTATCGACTGGATCGAAACCGAACAAATGCTTCTTAATATTAGCATAAGTAGGAAAATAAATAGCAGAAAATGGAACATCTCTTAATAAACAAGCGGAAGCACCTTTATATAAACCTCTAATACCCAATTCTCTAACAATATCGACAGCAGTTTTTTCAATAACTGGTTTACCTTCTTTAGCCAGCTGCTTCAGAGTTTCACCTTGAACTTGTAATCTAATCTTGGTGATTTCTAAAGGATTGGTAAAGACAACTTGACAAGCACCAGCAGAAGAACCAGCTGCAATTTCCCAACCCATCGATATTTGCCCATCTTTAGAATAAGACATACCAATGCCTCTAACGATATCATTAACAGTTAATTTAATAGCCTTTTCTGGAGCAACACCAACTAATTGGGGTAGTAAACCTGAATAGAATCCGACGAAACCTTCATGCTTTAAAACTTTTTTGAAACAATCACCATAAGAAGAGTACAGAGAATTACCCTTTTGATTTTGCATTCTAGTTTTAACTAAATCAATTGGATAAACGGCAGTAGCACCAATACAACCAGCAACGGAACCTAATAAGAAAGAATAAGCAGAATTAAAAACTGGATAGAAACTGAAGCCCGCAGCGTCTGAAGATTCAGTTGATTTGATCATGTCATCAGTTAAAATGGCCAGCATATCACCAGACTTGATAGCAGGAAGACTACTTTGTTGATCTAACAGCAAAGAATTCCATTTGAAGAATAAAGAAACATTGTTTTTTGATAATTTTTCATTGGAGTTTGAGTCCACAAAGTCGTAGAATTCGGCTTCGGTAATTTGATGATCCTTTTGATCAAATTTACCAGTAGCAATCTGTTGATAAATCAGGTAATTCAAGTTTGGCAAGTTTCTTAAGAAAGTTAAAACTTCAGAAGATTGGTCAAAATCTAATGAGTCACCATAAGTTGATTTAGCGACATCTACAACTTGAGACAAAATATTGCCAGGTAATCTTTGATTGTAAATATCATTCACAATAGCTTTGAAATCATCAGCAGAAACTTTCGAGTCCTTAGAGTATTTAGAAAATTTGGTTTGAAGATCGATTGTTGGTAAATTAGCTAACAAGGTTGAAAAGTTAGCAGGAGTTAAAGTTTTCATTTTATTTTGAGATAAAAATTGCTCAACAGCGGAAACATCCGAATCAGAATCAACAGTTTTTTCCAATCTAGATAAAATTTCAATAAATTGCTTCGAGTCTAAAGAGTCACTTGATTTTGATTTTGTTTCAGTTAAGTCGGTTTCAAACAACTTGAACATTCTAAATAATAAAGTAGAAGAGGAATCAGCAGATTCTTCAACTTGTAATAATTCATTAGACAACTTCTTAAAGTCACCTTCAGTTATATAACCTTTATTCTCATGGTCGGCAATGACGTATAATAATCCAAAAGTATCAATTGGTAAGAAAGCGGAAGCTTTAGATAGGTACTGTTGATCAGTTCTTTTATCGTTCAGGATCCTTAAAAAGTCCTTGAACTTCAAAACTTTTTCACCAGTTCCCACGTCAGAGTAGGACTTAGCATACTTGTTGTAGATTTTGGTTAGAGATTCTTCGACTGTTAACACCATGTTGTCTTCGTCGTCTTCTTGTTGATCGAGGTCTTGGGGAAACTTGTTGGTCTGAGTAGAAGAGGACACCTTGACTGGGGCGGCTGTTAAAGAACTAGAAGTTTGGGTAATCATGGAGTTTTATAGTTTTTCAGTTTGCAGTTTGCAGTTGTGGAGAATCAGAGCCGAGTAGTTCGAAAAGCGAGATCCAGTTGGATATCCTGTTGTCCACCTTGAAACAACTGGGAAAGGGAGGAAAAGGTCATTTGAGGGCAGACAGTAGGCTTTATATACGGGTATCTGATGGACAGTCCTCTTCCACTAAGTCTGGTGGTGGTTTACCCTGGTTTTTCCCTTGTTCTGTCCTGTTCTGCTCTCTCTGACGTCTGTTTTGCTAGCCCCCCACTGGCGGTAATACTCGGACTATATCCGAGACGTCCGAACACCACCCCTGTTCTTGTTACAACTTCGGAGAGAATCGCGTTGGCTTGATGGAAGAACGGAGCTGTTTCCCAACTCAGTCCGGTGTCGGGTCTTGTCTTATCTTCTACTCTCGCTTATACACTCAAACTTGAGTCGTGTGCGATGCTTGTTTCTATAACTTTACAACTTACCTTCTATCTCCAACTTTTAACTTGAACTCAATATAATTAAACACACTCTTTCCGTATAAGTTCCCCCTTTTCCAGATATGTCGTAAATTAGCCCACAACCGCTGTTTTCCCAACCCGTCACCCTCCTATTGGCCCACTCCACTGGAACAGGGCTCCCAGGCACCCCCCGGGTTCGGGTTCGAAAAAGGTGTCCTCGGGCTGTGCAGCGGTTACGTGCCCTGGTCACGTGTGCGCTTTAAATAGCGCACTGCACAGCCTTGCATGATGGCACACACCCGGCGACCCATCTTTTTACGTAAGCCGTTGGGTGAGTCACCTGAGTCATCCTGATATGGCTTATCTCCTTGGTAAGTTGCAAGGTAAATAAATGGTTGATTACAGAAAATCCCGAGATTATAGCGATTATAGCGCAAACTGAGTAAAATGTAAATGGAGTTTCTTCGCTGATTGTTTGCAATTGCCGATTATCGCTCTATACAGATTTGGCAGATTTGGTTTGGTTTAGCTGACTCACTGGCACTACTGTTACCCCGGATTTAGTATTTATTGCATATATGTCATATATATGTTCTGGAAAAGCTTAAACCAAACGAGTGCTATATCGCTACCCTGTTTTATACCCCAATTGCGATCAAACCTAATAAGTTGCCAACTATACAATCTATCAATCAGATAACCGAGATAAGATCGATCAGAAGTCTAATTTAAACGAGTAAAATAAAAATAACTTCATTTATTATAGAAAAGCATATTAAAGATCCATATTAATCATAACTCCAAAATGTCTTCAGTAACTGTGCCGTATAACTCAACGACGAAATTCAACAATCTATCCAATTCATTTGTGATTGATTTAGTAACCAAATTATAAGTATACAATAAAACAAAATCTTCATTTGTGAGACTTTGTTTTTCGATACTAATACCTCTTTTTCTAATCTCACTTAGTTTAGCTAACATCCTTTCCATCGCATGTTCTGTAGATGCTGGTTTACTAGCTAGTGGAAATCCTAATCTCATTGCTGACGCTAACATATAAAAAATCAAAAACACTCGATTTTCTAGTTCTAACATTTCGGGTTCTAAATTTTGTAACACGGTGAATTCATTATAGCTTAATTTCTTGTCAACTTCAATTATAGAATTCATGTTTTCAAAAGCATCCATTATTTTTGTGGTGCTTTTTAATATCTTTTCATAAATCTTACTTGGAAATGGACCTTTTAATCTAACTTCCATTGGTGCTTGTTTCAGCAAAACTTCTAATTCAGATAATATCGATTGATTCTTTATTCGATCCTTAATACCAACTAACGAATATTCATTACTTTCATCAATCTTATAGTTTAATGGCCCACATCTCCATATTATACCCAATCTGAGCCATAGCACAGACAATCCCTTTCTAATCCTAGATCTAGCACTCATTGGGAACAACGTCATAGTAACAAAAATCGCCCAGATGACACCCAACGAAACACCTAAATATCTATGAAATGCAATCTCGGTAATGATTGGCTCATCCCCACCTTCATCATCATCCAAATCACCATCTCTTCTAGACATGGTGTACGAATACAAAACAGTTAAATTGTAAGTCAATAAAATGAATCGTCCAAATGCATTATTAGCAGACCAATTTAAAATGATATCAAAACATGGAATACAAATGAAAAACCCAATTAGGGCCATTAACAAGACATTAGGGAAGAAAATCGTCCAGACTAACCATGCTGCAAAAGCGCCTATAAAGGTCCCCAAAAATCTCCATTTAACAGTCATATTAGTGCCTCCAACTGACTTATTCATAATGATACAGTATGTGACCAACGCCCATTCACCTCTCCACTCGCTGAAATAAAATCGTGTCTTATCCCAATATGCAAACACAGCAATTGCCATGGCACCCAACCCAACCCTGAACCCAAATTGAACATCGATACTTCTGAATGCTTTAGATACTTTCCATATTTTATAACTAAATTTCTCGTTTGTTGTAGTTGGCCTGTTATTATACGCATAATGTGATTGTTCTGTATGTGGTCTTGTTAGAATGTCTTCTATAGTAGTAGGATTAAATTCATCCTTTAGCTGTGATGATGTTTGATTTCCACTTTTCCAGAATTTCAAAAAATTGAATGATTTCGCATAGTCTGTTGGATTCATTTCATAACTTTTAATGTGTTTTAAAATTTCCAAGTAATCGGATAACTCATTTGAGAATTGTAATAATAAAAATGAAAAATTACCACAACTTGCAGCAACATCTTCTTGATCAACTTTACCTTCGAAATCAGTTTCTTGTTTGAAAATATCTTGTCCGTATAATTTCCCAATGGCTTTGGATTGACTTGAATTATATAACTCAATGGCCATCTTTAAACTGTTTTCATATTGATCAACTAACTCTTCAACTTCGTTTGTGCTTGATTCAAACGGAACACCATCTAATATTTGCCTCATCGTATAACAAAATGATTTAGTCGGTGGCCCTAAATGGTAAATAAATAAATCAAATAATTCTTTGGCATCAGAAACAGCCTGCGAGTCTTCTGATAATTCATCACTTTCATCATCACCTGACCCGTCTAAAACAACATTATAGATGGAACTACTTCTAGTTATATAACTAGCCAATGATCTAGCATCATTTGAGTGCTCGGTATAGATTCCACCATCATTTTCATTCAATAATTCCCATTTAAATTCAACTGACCTTTTTAAACCAGATAGTGTGGAATGTAATTTTTGACATGAGTCAACCAACTGGGTTAAATGTAAATATTCCCATTCTTTTCCCTTAACTAATAATTCAAACTTGGCTTCTTCTAATGAGCCTTTCATTACTTGTAAGTTCTTTTTTAGTTTACCAATTAAATTATCCATATCAGAAAGATCCATTGAATCCTTTCCTAAAAACCCATTAGTAACTTTTCTTAACGACGTTGAGACAATATCTGCATTTTGATTTAATTGATTTTTCAATTTTTCAACGCCACTCGTAGGCCATAAAAAATAACAAACACAAGCAGATATAATACAACCCGTGGTGACAATTAGAAAAGATGATTGAATTTTATCATATGGAATAACACTACCATTAATACTACCTTCTTTAATAACGCAGGATATAATTACAATTGCAGATAGTGAACAAGCAGTATTAAAAGTAGGCTTATTAACCCATTGCTTAGTAAATGAAACTAATCCCAATGCAGTACAGCATAATATTAAGTCAATTAAATGTCCAATTTCTTCGTCATCTTGATTATAAAAACTAGCTGAGATGGACATTAATCCAATTGAAACAGTGAAAGCAAACGATAGTGAAATAACAACAAACATTAGCGATTGGATCATTGAACCCTTCGACCTAGACGAGTGGAAATACACAACAATCGTACAAACTAAATGCTTTGAATCTGATACACCTAACCAATTTGAAAAAAATGGTAAGTAAACGGCAAACGAAGCAATTAAGTATGCAAATGAGGCCTTAAGAATTGATTTTGTAAATTTAGAAGAAATGTATCTCTTAGTTCTATACCAAAGCCCAAATGTTGCTATATTTGCATTATTCGTAGTTGGTTGTTCATCATCATTATCTTCTTCTTCTTCTTCTTCTTCGTTATTTATGTGAGCTTCATCCATTGTGGCATCCCAAAATGAGTACATTCTTTGCAGCCGCTGACCAGTTTTAGCAACGATTACTGAACTTCGCCTATGAATACCGGGACGATTTGTTGAAGTTGAACTCTGATGCCTGGCTTGCCGTTCTGCTACTGTTTGTGAATCAAGTAATGGAGTTGGCTCGGCTGTAATATCCACTGCAAGCTCATCATATCTAAGCATGGGAACGAGAGATGTCGTTTCATCTTTATGTTCAGATAGAAGCATGATGTTCGACTTGTTGTATCAATTGAATAGATGTGTTTTGAGTGCATACCAAGAAAAGGAGATGCTTCCCCAGAGATGAAACAGTTTCTCATCGAACTTTCTTTCTAAGTTATAAACTTTCGTAGCGCCACGCCTTTAAAGGTGTAAGGGTCCAGGCTCGTGGAGATAAGCGAAGAGAGAAAGTCTTCTATGATCAGGTTTATTACTAAAGAATACTATAACGTAAGGACTATATACAGACAGTTAATGGGTTTATTTAGCTTATTCGTAAACCTTGCCAATCACTTCTTCAAAGATCTTTTGACATGGCACAGAAGCACCCATTCTAGCACAAAGTAAGTATGCTCCACTCAACTTTCTATGAAGTGAATACGTTTCTTCTGGGGGTGGAGTTAATCTCTCGTTTAACATCAATCCAATATTGCCTCTAACTCTGTCTGTCACCGTTTGATTTTTGAAATCATAAGGTTTACCTTCATTATCATTAGGGCTGAACGGTTCACCTAACGCCATAATTGAATCAATATGAGCATTTTTCATGGCATCGCTTTCTAATCCAGTTAAGAACCCTAACTTCTCAGAATACTCTCCAACTAATTTACGATCTTTATTAATTGAAGCTCTTAAGCAGTTAACGTAATTAACAACAAATTCGTCACCAAATTCTCTACAAGCACCAAAATCTAATAGTTCAATCTTCTTACTTGATGAATTGTATAAGAAATTTGCCCAATTTGGATCACATTGCATAAATCTGAATTTATAAATTTCCATTAGTGTTAATCTCATAACTTGAGAAGCAATCCAATCCTTGGTCTCTTGATCCCAATTGCCTTTAATAATTTCAGTACCTTTCATATGCTGCATTGTTAAAATATGTTCATCACTTAAATCATGGTAAACTTTTGGAACTTCGAATGATGGTTCATCTTTTAGTAATTCAGACATTCTCACTAAATTAGTAGCTTCTCTAATATAATCACATTCCCATTTTAGTTCAACTCTTGCATTTGCAACACTTTTATCTAAAAATAAACCTGGAGGTAACATTCTTGATGCAGTTAACAAACTCAAAATGTTATCTAAATCAGAATCTATAGAATCAGCAACACCTGGATATTGAACTTTGACAACAACTTCGTCTAATTCCTTTCTTGTGACAGCAGTATGAACTTGCCCAATTGAGGCAGCAGCAATTGGAGTATCGTTAAAAGAAGCAAACAATCTCTTTCTCCACCCATCACCCAATTCAAATGAAATAGTTCTTTCTAATTGTGAAGCAGGCATGTAATGCGCACTGTTTTGAACCCTCAATAGAATCTTCTGGATATCTGGCGGTAGAACAGCATTATCTTGAAATGATAACATTTGACCAATTTTTAAAGCTGCACCCCTCATCTGACTGAATTTTCTAGCCATTCTTTCAATATTTCTAGGACTCATAATCAAACTTCCCAGTGATGTTGATTCACCCTTAGCATATGACTTAGCACCTTCTTTTATTGCTTCCATACCAACACCTGCTGCCAGCGCACCATAATGAAATAATCTACTTAAACGAGAACTCGGAACTGCAGATTGAGACAATTCAACTTCTGGTTTTTCGGCTTCACCGATAATTTTCTTATTATCTTTCTTATCAGAGTTTCTTAAAGTTTTATAAGTGTGGAATTCTCTCTTATTGCTAATATCTGTCTTATTTGGAGATGGCCTTTTAGTTGACCCAATAACGTTATTATCCAATTTTTCAGAATGTTTAACACTTGTTGATTTTTGTCTAGCCAATTGGAAAATATCAACTTCTTCTCTATCTTTAGCGTTTGTAATATTAAGTTCATTGAATTCTCTGTTGTTGGCTTTAGCTTTTGCTTCTTCAGATTTATATTTGGCTTCTGTAAATAATTCATCATTCCCTTTCAAACTTGAAAGAATCGAACAATTTTCTTGAACTATAGTGGCACTCTGTTTGAGAACCTGTATACCACCACGAGCAACCAAATAGGTTTGATAAAGAGATCTAACACTCATGACTGATGAATGGGGTCAATGGAAGAAGTAGTTCAGTAATTATGACAGGAAGTAGAAGCAGTTTTCCCCATAGTACTTGATCAACTTGTTAACTCTTTAAATAAATTTATAGCCTTCTCGCTCACTGGCTCGACACCACCGACAAGTGCCGCGGGGCAGCCCCGTGAAGTTTGTCGACATATATCTTCAAGAAAATCAAAACAAATTTATATAAAGCTGTAATTCTACTGAGATATGAGATATACAGTTTGTAGTAATAAAATATAATAAACTCTCTTTTAAGCTGACAATAAATGAACACAAAGTTCTGGAAAACCTGGAATACATATAGAAAAGAAAAAAAAAACCCAATATGCAGATATTAATCTAATCATCCTTTTCTTCACCCAATAATAAAGCACGAGAAGCCAAAGGAATCAGAACTTGGCCAATTTTAGATTCATTAAATAAATCATCAACTATTTCATCCTGGTCTTCTTTTGTTTTACCTTCAAAAATCTTATGAAAACCAAGTATATCATCATTACAGAACATTTCGACTAAATCATTATCATCTCTGATATCACCGTCATCATCTAAAACATGCTCAAAATCGTATTCAATATTTTGTAAAATTGTAAACTTCTTGAAACTTGATTTATGTGATTCTTTATTACTTTGGAAACTTTTAAAGATTGGTGATTTAATCTCATATTTTGAAGGGTCTTTTAGCTCAATTAATGTAATCTGTTTATCATTATCCGGCTTCGTATCTAGCATTTTATTTAGGATTTCAATATCTCTTCTATGTCTTTCTAGAATCAAAAATTCTAGTAGTCTATCTTGTAATTTACTTGTAGTTGTTGGAATTAGCTTCTTCTTACCATCTGATGATTCTTCAATTCCTTTGAAAACTAAAGTACCATATTCTTCAGGTATTGATTGAAAAATATCTAATCTTAGATTTATCAATTCTTCTTCGTTTTCTTCTCTTGATTCTTTTATACCTTTGAATAAAAAAATGTTATAATCAAGTGGGTAATCTGGAACTGAGCCTAACTTCTCGCTGATTTCTTTGGATAGGGAGGTTAACTTAGCTGGATTTTCAATGAATATCATGATTGAATCTTTGGTTGGAATAATATGGAGTGCCAATGGTGGAACGACTGCTATATGGGTGAAGTTGGTTTTAAGTTGCCTTCATGGTCTGATTGCACCTGACTGGAGAGAGTACCCCGGAAATTTTGAGCCACGCACGTAGTTTGTTAGGGGGTCAATCTTGTGAAATATCTAAATATTACTGTCCTCTTGAGCTCTGTTCTTAGAAGTTTTTCTGCAATCACAAAAGCCAGAGTCATAACATCACTAGCAAGAACTGGCTGGGGTAAGGTTAGAACTGAGAGTAAATCAATTCAGTTTTTTAATTCTTTTGCTAGCTCGCCTCACCTGCCTGCCCCTTTGAATTATTTGTGTGTATCAATTTCAATAATTATTCAACTAATTTTGTTGGGTGAATATCCTTGCCTCTCAATTTCTTTATGATGTACATTAGCCAAATGCCTATTTTCCACAAATTGCGCAGAAAAAAGTACTTTTCGTGTAAGCTTCGGATGGTGAAAGAAGGGATGTTCAGGTTGGTAATTTCGATAACGATTTCGTCAATATTTAAGAGGTGAGATTAAGCAATGCCAGCTTTAAAACTAAGACAAGTCAGTTTGGTTTTAAGTTTAAAGACTGAAGGTATAATTTTAAAGGTGATGATACCTGGGTAGCGGATATCTTCTGGTTCCTCTGAGTTACTATCGATGACAAAGGAAAGCAAATTCTGAATTTCCCATCTCAGTAATGATCTCATCTCTAATCTTAGAGAAAATGATTTTTCAACTTCAAATTAGGAGCAATATGATTATTAAATAGCGTACTGCTCCTCCTTCATATGACGCTTGCGAGATAGAAGTCATCCGAAATCATAGAGCCACCACAATAGAGAATTATCATGATGATAACTACCTGAATACTCATGATTAATCAGAGAGATTGTGTTTTTTTCTTGACCATTGTTTATTAGATCAAATAATTCGATTACTAGAATTACGTTTTGGGGGAACGCAGTACAGCGCTGGAAGGATATTTTTTTTAATAATATCGTTAATTTCCTGTTACATCACTTAAAATGAACAGCTTATTTCGACAACTATTATAACTAATTTCTGGTGATTTAAAACCTTCAAAATAAGACTTGGGTATAGGGTTGAACCCATTGGGGTTTTGCATTGAAATTAATTGAGCACGTACTGCAGAATGAGAAGCGCGCTGCTTCATCTGCTTCATCATTTGGGTTTTGCCAACGCTAGAGGCAGTTGAAAAATCGGTTCTTCACACCGTATAAACAAATCTTTATTATTTACAAGGCATTACTCGGCCACCACTAAATCCTTCCAATCAAATAAATATACATATCAATTGTAACCTCAAGATGGGTAACTTTATTGTTGAATTATGGGAATCTGTGTTCCAACCAGGCACAACACCAGCGTTAATCATGGCCACCCATGCTTCATTTGCATTACTTATGGTATCATTATTAGTGATGATTTACTTAAGCAAATCAATTCATTTTGTTAATTTGACCATCATTGCTTGCTGTTTATGGGCTGCCGTGACTTGGTTTATAAGTGAGATTGAAAAAGAAAAGGCAAAATTAAAATCAAATAATGAGCTAATCAAAGAATTTGAAGGAAATGATGGTGATGAAGTAGATAAGCAAGCTGGTAGTGCTGAACCAAAGAAACAAAGATAGATGGATGATGGCTAGGGAAAGTTTACTTGTAGTAATTGAAAGAGTTGGTTTGGTTGTTAAGATCTCAATGATGTTTCATGATCGAGGATAAGTTCTTTTAATAGAATGGACTTTACTTATGATGATGCTTGTATATTACTGTTATTTATCGTAGTTTTTGCTACTTTTTTCTTTTTTAATTAACTGTTCTGTTGTGATTTTTTATTCGATATAGATAAACCTAATAGATTATCATTGGAAGAAGATAACTTCAGACTATCAAATTTAATGGTAGGTTACAAAAGCATTGTCAGTTGAACTTTCAATTAATAATTATTTTTTCATATTGGAGATGCTATTCAGTAAGTTCGTTAAAAGTTCATGTAATGGGAAGTAAGTTTGTACAGAAGAACATGCTAGAGACATCTCGGCCAAATAGTTAACATTCTGGCACTTTGAGGAAAATTTGGCCGAATCGCCAACAACGAAGTAACGAGCTTATCGCCAGGTAGGAGAACACTCCAAGAATCGAGACTGAACTTATCAAACAGATCACACACAACAGTCACCACATCACACCCATTTCCTTTATAGCAAGCACAAGCTCCGAAGACGCATAATTACAGTAATGAGTGGAAAATTTCAGCCAAAGACACCAATTCAACTAGACCCTCCAAAAGATGATCCAATAACAATGGCTGAACTATCTAAATGTGATGGTACGTGCAAACTCCACATTACCTACATTACACAGTCATTCATACTAACCAGACCTTTTTATTCTGCTTTGAGATAGGGGAACAATCAAATAAAATGTATATTGGAATCAGAGGATCGGTTTTTGATGTTAGTAAGAATGAGGCCGCCTATGGTGTTGGTAAAGGTTATCATGTTTTTGTTGGTAGAGATGCATCAAGAGCCTTGGGTAAATCGAGTTTAAAGCCAGAAGATACTGATATAAGAGTAAGCTGGGATTATTCAGAGTTGACTGCTAGACAATTACAAGTTTTGGAAGATTGGTATACGTTTTTTAGCAATAGATATAATATAGTTGGTAAGGTTTCTGATTTGCCCGAATTGCCCCCTTTGAAGGCATTACAAGAACAACAGAAATAGGTTTGAGTGTTTTCAGATTTTGGATCTTGTGATTTCTTTGTTAGGGTTTACATTTGTTTGGGTTGTTCTGTTTTTTTTTTTTTTCTTCCAATCCAATCGATTATTATATTATTATCGTTAAATACTTATATTGTTGGATGTTTTATCTTGGAATGTCGTATAATAAGGTATCTTCCTTTGAGTTTAATATCTTCGAGAGCATATTATAGAGAAGCAAATCGAACGAGCGAAATTTTTTTTTTTTCATAATGTTCCACAAAGATTTGAATCCATAATTAACAATTAACCTGCGGTACATTGAACATTGTATTTACAGTTCATTAGTGGGTTTCCCAACAATCACGATTGTAGATATAAAGTTCTATCCCTAAATAGGCCTAAATAGGGTTTCTGGATACGTATATATATATAGTTACAATCGCTCCACCTTAAGGAATAAAACCGTTGATGTTTCTAGTACCTATTTTGGATCTGTAAGACACCAGAGCTTCCAACATGATATTCACACGATACGTATATAGTTTAGAGCTACAGTAATGGGAAATCAAGGCTATTATATAAACAATTTGAGCCTAGAGTTATTTTCATTTTTCATTTTTAACTTTTTTAAGCAGTATTCTATTCTAGGATCCGATTCAACTATAATTTGCCACAGCTACACAAACTGACGAGTATTAATCGGTAATACATACGTAACGCACACACGTAAATGCTGGTGAATAATCCATCGCTTAAAAACAACACAACAATTCCACAACGCGTACTACGCAATAAAAAAAGCATGAAATCAGATCAGAGCCATCTGCAAAACAAGTGTTGCACAACAACAGATTCCTTAACTCGTGGTTCCTGAATAAGTTGCCTTATCTTTTATACTTCTTGTAATAAAAAATAATTGCTTTTAGATCTCAAACCACGAATGGATAGAAATGGTGCTACAATAAAATAACAGAGTGAGTTGTTGAAAATAGGCTTAAGGCTAAGCTTAAGCTTAAATTTTGATTGACCAGGGGTGAAGACGCGGTCTGGGCGATCTGCAGTGCGGCGGTGCGCATAGAGTCTCGGTTCCTGAAAAAAAACCAACACTGGCTCTTTCCGGATTTGAAGATTTTAGCTCGAATTTGACTATATATTACTGAGCCAGCACGAGAGTGTGGAGAGAGTGCTTGACTAATTTCCGTATAGGGAAGAGAATTTCACCTACTTTGTTTTTCCACCGGAACCAGTAAACCAGTAAGAGCCGGGACCCCTGAGTTTCCGGCCGAGACTCTCAGCGGTTTACGAAAGTAAGTGTAGCGACCACATACCATACTGGTGGTCCATATAGATGATATAGATGTGGAATAGTCATTTCTTCTTATGTATTTCAATTGGCTATTAACTAAGTTGAATTTTTGGAAAAATAGCTGTACCCCTCCCACTCTTCCCCAGGACAACTTACAAGGGGAATGGCAGCAGCCATGTCTCACACGGGTCCCGTACCACGGCCGGCGGGCCAAGGGCCACCACGCCAAAAGCGCGCACTGAATCGACCGCCAAAAACAATACAAGGGACACGCAGAGAAAGCGAAAGGAAAAGAGAGAGAGAGACAAAGAGACTAGTCAGCCTAACCATAACGATTTTAGGTTTAACTTAAAAATCTCCCTTTTTTTCTTGCAATAACCAGCTATCCACTTTGTGCCAGACTGCTACTGCTGTCCTATATATTCTATAACAAACTCCCATAACATATACTTAGCAAGCTACAACAGGCATTCCCTACTCCCTGATTTGCATCACACAACGTGTCTCTCTAGCCCAATCTGCTAAAATTCACACACCGTAGTTCTATTAATTGAATTCCAGTCTTAAACACACCCAGCCCATTGATCTAATTAGCACATATAAGCCAACATGGATGCTGCAATGTCAACGACTAAAAAGAAGTCTCACAACTATGTTGTGGATGGAGTAGTTCAAAGTAATACAAATAGAGCTTTGGATCAAACTGCTTTCATAGATATAACAAAGGAAGTTCCCGTGAACCAACCACCACAACAACAACCCCTTCCCCCTCAACAAGGCTTCTATCCAAATCAACAACAAGCATATTATCCGCCGCAACAAGATATACGAGGTCAAATGTATGGTCAACAACAATTCTCCTATTCTCAACCAAATGTCGGTAATGGTGCTGGTCCTGGTGGCCTGCATACAATGTCTATGACTTCTCAAAAACCTTCTTTCAATGGCATTCCAAATGGTATCCCAAGTGGGAATCCAAGTCATTCTAGGAGCAATTCTCTGGCGTCGTCAGCTTCTCATATGAATAGTTATTTAAAGAAGAAGTTCCGCAAGAGTGTTGGTGGTGGACCGTTTGCAGGTGATGATGACGAAAAAGATGATAAGGGTGCTGAGTTTAATTTAGTTGATGATACTCATGTTTCCTTTGATGATTTACAACACATCAGAGGTGGTGGTAGATATGGTTCTTCTCAAATTGATACAACTCCTTATATCCCAACTTTGTCAAGTAAGCCAAGAGGTCCAAATGGTCAATTATCAAATCCACAATATAGAAAACAAAAAATGGCTGAGAGAAAACTCATGGCTGCCCAAGCTTCTGGCCTTCCTCCAAGTGGTGGTCCAAGAGCAATGAGCTTACAGAATACTTATCAATATGGTCAAATGAATCCGAGATCAATGTCACTGCAATCTGCTAGTTATAGTAGAGATCCAAGGACCATGTCAATGCAAGGTAGACCTCCTTTTGGTAACCCTGCTCCTGGCCAATTTCTGCATCCACAACAACAAGGGCCAATGGGGCCAATGGGGCCAAATCCAGGGTATCAGCAAGGCCCACCAGGATCTCCAATGTATCAACAACAAGTCCCACCAGGCTCTCAAAGTCCAAATTTGAATCCAAATGGCATGCCAATGAAAATGAATAATAGATATAGTGGTCCCGCTGCTGTTGGTCAAATGAATTCTCCTTCAAGTGCGCAATTTAATAGAAATCCCCCTAGAATGGGTCAGCCACAACATATTTATCCTGGTTCAAATCCCCAAATAGGTGGTACTAATTCTTCAAGAAATTTCAGTCCTCAACAATATCAGCAGGGCCCAGGTGGTCCTGGTGCAGCTGCCCAAGGTAGATATCAGCAATATCCACCTCAAATGGTTTCTCCTCAACAACTTCAACAGCAACAATTTCAACTGATTCAACCGATTCAAGAATATCCAGATCAGCAATCACAAATATCACAGCAATCCCAACAATCGTCAAGACAGTCATCTCAACATTCTGCATACCCTTACCAAAATCAAAATCAATTAAATTTAGCACGTCCTCAATCTCAACAACGGTCAATCTCATCTTCTCCTAATAATATTAGTAGTGCAGGTGAACTCGAATTACCTCAAAACCAATTAGATAATACTCCATCGTTAGCTAATTCTGAAACACAACAACAAAAGCAACCACATCATAAAATCGGTAGGAAAGAACCACCTCCTCTTCAAACTTCCAATTCTATTTCTAAGAGAAAAGTTAATCGTTATGTGTTTAATGATAGTGATAATGAAGATGACGATATGGCAATTCATGAAGAAAGTTTAATTGAACCTCAACTGGCCGATACTGTTCCAACTGTTTCATTATCATCACTTGAGGCACATGAAAATGAATCTCAACAAACCCCATTAGAAAAGACTGACTCAAAGAAAAATCATAGAAGATCCTTGTCTCCTGCCAATTCATTCCATGACGTTTCAAAATCAGTCGAAAATCTATCTACTGACAAAGTTGAAGAAGGAAAAGATTCAAAAGCTGCTTACTTAACTAATGAAACTACTAAAATCAAACGTCGTTCTCTAGATCCAGGCCACATTGATTCAACTTCAGTTCACAAATCAGCATCACCTGTTTCAGTTTCTAGAAATGGTTCCAGAAATAATGCTAAGGCTATGTCCATGTATTCTGCTACTTCGTCAGTTGATGATAATCATTACAATACTGATGGAGCTAAGCAAGTTTATCAGCTGGCTGCAAATGGTAATTCTGACGTGTTCCTAACAGCAAATGAATTGCTGGACTCCGAAGACGTTGAGGAAGAACTATCATATCACGGTAATTCTGCTACCAGATCTGTTGATGCACCAACTCCAACAGACCATCATCCTCCAACTTTCTATTCATCTGGTCAGAATTTAAGTGAAGGTACCCTTAAACTTGGAGGCATTTCACCGATTACCCCGTCAGTTCCAAAAGACAGTCCAATCGAAGCTCCTCCAAGTCTTGATAATAATTCACGCTCTTTTTCATTTAGTGAGTCATTTGATGATACTTATAATTCAATTGGTAAGACCCCAGAAAATACACTGATTCAAGATAACTCTTCTGAGAATGTTTTAGGTACTAGCAATGCCGTTGATAAATCAAAGGATAGAAGTGGACCTGTTTCATCGTCAACTGCAAGTGGTTCTGAATTCGGTTCTTTTAAAGGTGTTCCATCATCATCTCAAGGTTCTGCAGTTAGTGTTCCAGGTGACTCTTTTAAAGATAGTGCCGTTCGTAAGAAAAGCTCAGTTATGGATTTGGTTGCTAAATTAAATAAAAAGTCCTCTGTTGAAGAATTCGGTAAATTGACTAAGCAAGCGTCTAGTGGTAGTTTTGGTAGTGGCTATGGTAAGTTGAGAAAAAGTTCAACTAATGATAGTTTCAATAGATCATTGAGTTCTAATAGTCCCGCTAATGATCAATTTAGCAAGTCTGTTAAAAACAAAGTTGGTGAGTTAAAGAAAAATTCGATTGATGATAGCTTTACTAAATTAAGTTCAAATGAAGATGACTCTTTTGTTGCTAATTTAAATAAGACTGGTCGTATTGAAAATGATTACACCACTTCCTCTGGCTTGGATAAGAATAGTCCTGTTAATGATGCTAAATTGGAAAAGAGTGTGCCAACTGATGCTGAATTTTCCAAATCGCATAAGAAGTCTTTAACGCTTGATAGTTTCGCTAGTTACAAGGATTCGGATTCTCCATTACCGCCGGTTCCAATGAAGAAGTTTGATCCTGTTCCTGAACCTACTCCTGTGGTTTTAAAGGACATGGGTGGTGCTCCAAGTTTCGATAAGGCTAATGGTAAAATGGATCTTGAAACTTTAACTAGTCCAAAATTAGCTGATGAAGGATTCAACGCACGTGAAACCATTTATAAAAAATCTGATAATTCTGGAGATGACGATGAAAGTGATAATTCTTTTGATGCAGATGATGATAATGTTGAGCAAGTTACTAATGATGATTCGATTTGGACTTCTTCAAGAACTGGTTCAGGCGGTGTTTCAACTGCTGCTGCTGCTGCCGCTACTACAACCGCCGTTAGTTTAGGTGTTGGTGCTGCTTCTGTTGCTGCTTCAAGTAGTTATGGTACATCTACGTCCCCTAGTGGCGGTGCTGAGTCTTCTCTTAATTTGTCTGGTGATAATTCATTTGATAAAAAATATGAAAAGAAAGAATTACCTGAAAATCCATATGAGTATAGAGCTCAACCTGAAATTCCTGAAGAAAGAGCTATAAGTAACCCTGTTTTTGATTCTTCATTCGGTGATAGCAATGACAGTAATGAACCCTCTAAATCAATTCCCCCTGCTCTGCCGTATGGTGGTAAGCTTCCAAAAAACTTGAACAAGAAATCACCTCCACAATCTGGTTCTACTCCTGCCCTAGTTTCCAAGGATACTTCTGATGCACGGTCCATTCCTCCATTACCTCATTCTAAGTTTGAGCAATCTGTTCATAACTCGTTAACTGAAACTATGAGACAGCAAAATAAGAATATGTTCCCATCTCTTCCTTCAAGTAATGGGTTGAAATCCTCATATGCTAGCTCTCCTCAATTGAGTGGCGATGGTTCGTCGTATGGTTATCAACTGAATAGTGTTACTAACACTCCAGATATGCATAAAGGTGTTTTTCCAAATTCTGGTCATTCCGATCAAAGACCACATATCACATCAAGTGCATTGTCACCATCTAACATCAGAAATATTTCTCATGCTTCTAATAATTCTGTTTCTTCGAGAAGAAAGCCTCCTCCGATCGATACATCATCTCCAGTTGTTAGAGATGCAGATCCTGGCTTTAGTACACCAACTGCTTTTACTACTCCTGTCAATGCTCCCGAGCCAGGTCATGAAAATTCTTTTTTTTCATCTCATGCTAGTGATTCAAGAGGTACTGAAGGTACTCATTCTTCAAAGAAAGGTCATATGTTTGGTTTTAATAGATCGGGTCATTCTCAAGAGCATCATCATACTAATACTGGCAGTGAAGAGTCTAACGGTTCAATGTTTAATAAGTTAACCAAGAAAAATAGAAGTAATAGTGAAGCTAGCGATCCAGCTATATCTCCAAAACTTGGTAAGAAGAAGAGTAGTGGTGGTGGTTTCTTAAAGAAATTGGGATTAAAGAATGCACACTTAACACATAGCAGTAAATTCGAAGAAATCGAATCTAATGATGGTGGTAATTCCGAATCAACTAGTTCCCAGGGCCGTTTCAGTTCATCTGGCAGTACCAAGCGTTCTAATTTCTTTAAACCTTCTAATTTATCTTTCAAAAAGAAAGAAGATGAAGCTCCTCCATTACCTGAAAAATCTTTACCTGTTACACCATCTTCTGTTGACGATGCTCTTTACAATTATAGATTAACAATTAGTCTGCCTGATGCTGAACATGAAAACGATGATGTGAGATTTAGTAGAATTGTTGATATGAATCAAATTCATGATGAAGAGCCAGACATTGCTAAGAGATCAATGGTTAATAATACTGATAAGTTTAATTCTTCTCCTGTTAAGAAACCTTCTGCTTTGGGCATTTCTACAACTACCTCTCAATCACCTGTTAATGTCCCTGAAAATTATTTTGCCAAGGAACCATTGAAGCTTAATGATGATAGTAATGATTCGTTTGATTTTGGTGCTACTAGTCCAACTGGTGGTAGATCGTCGTTTGCTGCAGGTCTAAGTTCAGCGCTGGAAGAACAAGTTCTGAATTCGAGATCTAAGCCAAATTCAAGAAATGTTAGTAATGAGCAAGTTTTTTCCAATCCACTGGTTGGTACGGATAAGTTAACTAAAGATTCAATTTCAAGTCCTGTTGTTGATAGTCATTCGAATGCTGCTACTCCTATTGTTAATAGTTTTTCGAGAAATGCTACTCCAAAAGTGAACCAATCTTCTTCTTGGTCTAAAGATATTACACCAAAGGTTGAGACTCCAAAGTTAAGTTCTACTAAAGATGTTCCATCTGTACTCAGCTCAGATCCATTTAAAAAAGCCAAGTCTGTCGAATCTAAATCTGTTACTTCATCTTATGATAGATCAGCCTCTTCTACTGTTAAAAAATATGATACTGCTACAGCAGCAAGTGTTGCAGGTGATACTGGTGTTACTACTGGTGCTGCTAGTGATTTTGGTGATAAATATTCATCCAATGAAGTTGATTATTCTAAATCCACTCCTAAATCTTCTCCAAACTTAGGTAAAGCTGAAGCACCAATTAGCGATAGTAATTCAACTACCCCAGTTAATAATGATAGTAGATCTACGTCTCAGAAGGCCTTTAGTTCCTCTCCAACTTTACAAAGAGTTTTCACCCCCGAACAGTTAGGTATGTTACACGCCAACTCTCAGTTATTGAATGAATTACAAATTGTTTCCAATGAATTAGCTGAATCGATAAGTAGAGAATTAAAATTAGAGGACCATATAAAGAGTAACAGTTTGGTTGAAGCTTCAGTTATTGACAGTTCTCATAGAGCTGGTGAGATCTCTAAGTTGGCTTCACAATTAGTTAATGAGAGAAAGAAAAGACGTAGAGCTGAAGAATTGCTCTTGAGGCAATCAAGTGGTTCAGGTGCCGGTGTTGATGATGGACAATTGAAGGAATTGTCTTACGAGAATTCGGGATTGAAAAATCAAATTACTGATTTGAAAGATACTTTACATTTGCATAGATCAACAGTTGATATGTTAAGAGTTGAAAATGATGAATTGAAAGAAAAACTGGAAAGTTTAACAAAATCACATAGATCGCTAACCAACGAAACCATACCACAATTGAAAAACCAATTAGAGATTTTAGAATTCACTGCATCGTATGAGCATAGTAGTGAAGATTACGAACTATTGCATAAAGAAAATGAACAGTTGAAGAAACAGTTATCTGAAATTGATGATGTTGTTGATTTGCAAAATCAAAAGGATTCATTACGTGAAGCATTAAAGAATTTAAAGCAACAGAGAGAATCTGAGACTAGAGTTTCAAATGATAAAATTAAGTCCTTAGAAGCTAAGATTTCTGAGTTAACTAGCTATAATTTTTAATTGATTAATGGATTTAGTCATGCATGTCTTCTATACGTTTTCATTCTACATTTTTGTGATTTATTGCACTTATTAAAGTTGTGTATTTTTTACCATTGCTTTTATTAGTGTTCTTTTTAATGTCTATTTTTTTGTTTGTTTAACCTCTTATTTTTATTTTATAATTAATTTGCACATATAATGTTTTTTTTTTTTCTGTATTTGGTTTAAAATTTTTGTTCTTATATTGCTTTTTTATGTTTTACCCTTGTTATTATTTCCTATCTACTTTGATTATGTCCTTGTTGTTACTAAAACTTTCTTTTATTTGTTAATTATTGTTTGTATAATATAATTTTATTTACCTTATTCTCTATAAGAGTTAAAATAGAGTGGGAAGAAGTTCAAGTTCCAAAATCAAGCGTAGTGCAGGCTCGAGCGAGAAGTTGAGAAACTGGAAAATTAAAATTAAAGTTCTTTAAGTGAAAACACCGTTCCTTTCATTTCCTTCTCTCAACACTAATCTTTCATTGTTTTCAATTACAATTATGCTTGAAGAAAACTCAAGAAAAAGAACTCGTGAGTCAGATGACGAGTATGAACCTCAAGCTGGCGGAGATTTGGTCAACAACTCAAGCCAACAACATTCACACGGTAATGGTGAACACCAGCAACAACAACAACCAGAATTCACACAATGGTCCTCGAAAAGATTCAGAGCTCCACAGTTATCTAGAGCCATTGAGTTAGCTAAGAACATTTGTCCAGATATTTGTAAATTGGGTGAGTACCCTCCAGAATTGGCTAGAGATATCGATTATGTTTCAAACCCAATTGCCAATGAATTCAACCAAGATATGATTGATGATGATTTTAAGAATTCAATTTTGGATTATATTTATTCAATGATTATTGAGCAACCTCACAAAATAGCCATTATTTCTGGTTTGGTCCAGGCTTGTAATGCGAAGGCTGGTAAAGTTGGTTCGTTTGTTATTGATTATTTACAATTTAAAGCTCAGGGTATTTTAGATAGTTTAAAAGGCATTGAAACTGAAGAAACCGATGCTCTTGTTGGTTCCGAAGAATGTGGGAAGTTTACAAGATTAAAGTTGATTTTAAGATTTTTTGCAACATTGACTCCAATTCTAGATAATCCTGATTCTATAATTACAATTTTCAAGCAGTTTTTAAATATCGCCATTGAATTACAAAGTGGTAACGAGTTTAGATCTCCATTGGCTGAAATGTTGTATTTCGAAACATTGCTTTCAATTCCTTATATTTGGACAAGTGATAAAGAGGATTTAGAATTAAAAGCGAAATGTGACGAGTTAATTGAGTTGGCTAAATCATTTAATATTAGGGAAACTAAATTCCCATCTAGGATTTTTCAACATTTCCATGCCACAGATTTAAGTTATTTGCCTTATGAACCTAAAAACGTCGTTCATTTGGTGTTACCAGCCGTTGAACAATTAGATGACGATTCATTGTTTTTAAACGTTAATGTTTTAATTAGACCTTATATCGAAGAAGCATTAAGACCTCAAGAAGGAAATGAAAATTTAGAAGATATTAGAAATAATGTTGAGATGACTGAAGGTAAAGAACTTCCAAGACACCCATTACCACAGTTCAACCTCCCATCTTTGGAAGATTTCCAAAAAGTTGAAAAATTAGATGGTGTTGATGTTGGTAATGTTGATTCATTATGGACTTATCCTAGATTTAATTTAGAAATCTTTTCCTTGTCTGAATATGGGTTTAGTACTGTTCCACCTACAAATACTTACACCTCGTTGATTTTAAGAGATGTTATTGAGGATTTAGTTCAAAATATGGAATTTAATAGAGTTACTGTTTCAAGACAGATTTTAATCTTACATTTTTTTTTTAATGAGAAATTATTTGCTAAACCCAACTCATCAATTGATAAATTAACTATTGTTAATGATTTAGCAAGTGGTGTTGACTTAATTAAAGATTTAGAAGAAAATGAAGATATTCCAGAAAGTATGAAAGCATCAATGATTACATCAGCTAAACATATCCAAAGAGAATTTGATGAAGGCTATAAATCAACTTGGAAAATGGAAGAAATTGTCGCCGAATCAATTTTAAATATGATGTTCAATTTACCAGAAACTCCAATTCCAAACATGTACTACGAAACTTTATTAGCTGATACTTGTGGACGTGATTGGGCCATCATGAGAAGATCAGAAGACTCTAATGAGAAAGTCACCTTTGCTAAAGTTTTAGGTGGAGCCATCAGATATTTTTACAAGCATGTCAAGTATTTGAATTTTGAATTAAGATTGAAATTTGTTGATTGGATGACTTTACAATTGAGTAATTTTAATTTTGACTGGGCTTGGAATGATTGGGTTCCACATTTAAAAGCACTAGATGGATCCATTTATCATCCTACAATTCAATTAATTAAAAATGTTATCTCGAAAGAAATTAGAATTTCAACGCCAGCTACTATTAAATCTACATTACCAGTTGAATTCTACAAATTTCTAAGGCTTTCATTGATGAATAAAGATAAAGTTGCATTGTACGATAAACAATTTTTCGGTGAAAAGTTGGCTAATTCAGCAGCCGAGTCAAATTACCAAATTGAAGAAAATATTGAAGATGTCGGTGGTGATGCCGGTAACGCAGAAATCTATCATATTGTTGATCAATACTTGTTCAATAATCAAGATCATGAGTATCATGAATTATGCCATTTGATCTACACTAATATACAAGAAGGTGATTCGATGCAAGATTTTAATAATTTGATTCTGGATTTAAAGAATAAAATCCAAGAGGATTTAAACAGTGGATCTGATAAGATTGTGGATAATTTGAATAAATATATAGTTACTCTAGTTGCACAATCCATTTGTATTATTGGATCAAGATCCTTGTCGGTTATTGAAGGTGGTGCCTTGGAATTATGTGGTGGTAAGTTACGTAAAGTGTTAGGGATGAAACCCGATGAAGAAGACGAAGTTACGGAATTGGAGAATGATCAATTTACTGAGGCTGATGAAGAAGAAGTTTCATCAAGACAAACGTGGTTAATTGAAGGTGTTTTGAGATTATGGAATAATGAGCCAAGAATTGGATTTTTGATTTTAGAAAAAATGAGAAATAAAGGATTTTTGAATTCATATCAATTATTAGAATACTTATTCAAAAATAATGAGAATTTAATCGCTGTTACTGAATGTTATGGTAATGATTTATTAGAAAGATTATTTAGGTATGAATTAAAGAGTGGAACAGAGGAGAATAAGAATAGATTATTAGTTAGTTTTAATGAATGTGTTATCCATAATGTTAATCTGTTTACTGCTAAGGTTGAATTTGATTTTGATGATAAGTTTACAACCGAATTGACAATCGATCAAGATGATGAGATTAAATGGGGATTGAAGAGTTTATTGCAATTGCTAGAATTGTATTTGAGACATTATAAGAATGATCTGAATATTGATAATTTGAAAGCATTGATTGATGAACAAGTTAAGATTGATCATGTTAAGAATTATTTGATTAAAATTGTTGGTGAATATGGAAACTTATGATTTCTGTGTTTGTTTGTTTATTTTAAAACATGAAAAATTATAGAAAAATCTCGTTTTGTGTGTTTGTTTAAGTTTGAGTTTTTTGTATAATAATAAAGTACTAAATAATTTACTGCCAATCCTTGTGTAATTTAATTATTTTTTAGCATTAATTAAAAAGCATAGTTCGAGCCTGAAAATTCGTTATCTCAAGTTGTGATACCTATTGTTTTGCCAAACAAAACAAAACAAAACAAAAATCTTCTACCAGATGACTATGCATGTCTTAACAATTACAATTACAATCAAACCAAGTACTAGTTGAGCCTATTGAAGGCAATAGAATATCTTGTTAAATCTTGATGGCTTGGCTACTTAGAAGCCTTGAAAGTCGGATGCTTCCTTGTTTACTCAAAGGTTGAGAGTACCCTGCAGACTTTACACTCACTGTATACATCAATTTTAAAAGTGGGTTGTGTCCAATGGAATGTACAGCCTAGATTTAAGCAAATAATCCTGAATACGAAAAAAAATTTATTAATAAAGTGCTTGATAAAGAACTTTCACTTTTTCTCCGTTTCTTTTTCTGTGTATATAAAAGCTTAAATCATATTAATTATAGCAATTTCCTGAGTAAACAAAATACATGTAATTAGTTAATAATGTATAAAACCAAACAATATTTGATTATCATTCCTACCTGATCTATCAGTTTTCAACTTTCAGATTAATATAATACTGTATCATGTACATTGCTACTCTCACTCTCAGATTTATGGCTGTGAGCCCCTCCCCCAATCAACTCATGAGCTATGTAAAATGTCACGATGGAATGAAAAGAAAAGAAATTCCCACAAAAAAAAGCAAATTAAAAAAAAAAGGGGGGGGGGGAATGGCTCTAACCAGATATAAATAGCAATTAGCAATTAGCAATCTTACCTATTACTACACATATATAAATGTTGAAAATACAAATAAGATGGTTTAACCTTTTCAGGCCGTAATATTCTTTGGAATTTGTACCTGGACCAAAAGAACTTCTTCAGCCCATACTATAATAAGTACAAAGCATAATATAGGGTCTAGAATTATGTAAATATATCATGAGCTCAAGAGACCTTATCTAACAAAGGCGGTCTATCGCGGAGGCTATGTTGTGCTGTATATGTGACGGCGTGTGCAGATTTGCTAACTGGATTAATCGCTATTATAATCGAGGAATTAAAGATCAGACAAGAAGATGAAATGGCCTAATCAAAAACAAAAAAGAGGACCAAATTCCTAATTGAGCATTGATCCGACCCGGATTAAGGAGTAGATCCCGAGACTTGTATGTATGTGTAAGTGTGTGTGTTTATATAGTGCTAGTGCTTACTGGTCTCGGCACGTTAAGGTAACGTAACTGTATGCTATTTAACAAAGTAGGAGTTAATAAATCAATCAAAATTGCCAATTAATTAATTAATTAATAATACATTCCAAAATCCACAATCCTTACATTAGGCGACACGACGTCTATAATTTTAAAAAAAAAAATGAAAATTTGTTGGCCAGCCGCGACTGCAGATTTCCAATTTCAATAAAATTTCAAGAAATTTTCAATAGGAATTGCTTACGTAAGGTGCATCTTAGCGGCTGCAGATCAATGGGCTGCTTCAGGCTCAAATAAACAGACACGCTAGCTATATTTATATACGGGGCAACAGACTAACCCGTGGTCCCCCTACCGGGCTAACCGGCCAGGGGTTACACCGGGAACGAGAGGAGAGCGTGGTAGGCGTGGCTTTTCTTTTTCAGGTGATCTCCCCCTTATACTTGATTTGAGTGACGAATGTTTCGTGTTCTTAATGGTTCAGAGTTGTTTGACTTGTTTTCTTGTTTTCTTGTTTTGTAGTTGTGCTACTTCTCTTCTTCTTCTTTCTACCTTTTTTCCTTCAAGTCCAATCAGCTAGCTCTTACTAATAGTGATAGTTGTTGTCTCCCCCCCCCCCCTTCATTCCACCTCCCTTCACGTTTCGCTGATACAGAGCAGATCAAGGAAAATTTCCAGATCAAATCAGTGCAATTTCACTCAATATATCCCTTTTCCCTCCACCCTAGTTTTTGCAACTGTTCACTCGCTTTTTTACTCTATTCTCATATACTTAGTATAACTTCGTATAGTGTGTCTGATATCATTATCATCTAAAGGTATGTCTATTCCAATTTTTTCGGTACTGTGTTTTCCCATTCCCTTGCCCATTCCTACTGAGGGTGCAGAGAACTGAATGCCTAAAAATAACGTCGATAAAATATTTGTTCCCTTTTATCTGCCATTGATTTTACGCTCAACAGACTCTTTATATTACACCCGTTTCCCTCCCAGTCAGTATCTGTTAGTTTTTTATTTCTAGTTCTTTTAGTACTAACTTTCCCAACCCCCCCTTGCCGTCTACTAATTATAGATGTCTTACAACGATAATTACGACCCCAATAGGGCAGCCGGCCAACAAGGTGCTGGTGCTCCACAGGGTTATTATAATGATGGCTACAATCCGTCTGATGAAAACTTTAATCAACAGCAAGCTCAAGGTTCTCAAGAATATTACGATCAACAAGATCCTTATTACCAACAAGGACAAGCTCAAGGTGGCTATCAACAAGGTGGTTATGACCAAGGCTATGATCAACAAGAGTTTTACCAACAAGGTGGTTATGATCAACAATACTCTTCTGATCCAAATTTGAATCAACAAGGATACTATGATCAACCAGGTTCAAGAGACCCTGAAGCTTATTCTGACTTTTCTTATGGTCCAGGCGGTGTTCCAGGTACTCCTTATGAAGGTTATGGTACTCAATATACTCCTTCTCAAATGAGTTATGGTGGTCCAAGATCTTCAGGTGCTTCAACTCCAATCTATGGTGCTGGCCCTTATGATCAATCTGCTATGGTTGCTTTGCCAACTGATCCTTATCCTGCTTGGTCTGCTGATAATCAAGCACCAGTTACTATTGAACAAATTGAAGATGTTTTCATTGATTTGACTAATAAATTTGGTTTCCAAAGAGATTCTATGAGAAATGTTTTTGATTACTTTATGACTATGTTAGATTCAAGAGCCTCAAGAATGTCTCCTGCTCAAGCTTTATTATCTTTGCATGCCGATTATATTGGTGGTGAAACCGCTAACTATAAAAAGTGGTATTTTGCTGCCCAATTAGATTTAGATGATCAAGTTGGTTTCAGAAACTTAAACATTGGTAAATTATCAAGAAAGGCTAGAAAAGCTAAAAAGAAATCAAAGAAGGCTAGAAAAGCTATGGAAGAAAACGGTGAAGATACCGAAAGAACCTTGAACGAATTAGAAGGTGATAATTCTTTAGATGCTGCAGATTACAGATGGAAAACCAAGATGAATGCTTTGTCTCCTATAGAAAAGGTTAGACATATTGCTTTGTACTTATTAATTTGGGGTGAAGCAAATCAAGTTAGATTTACCCCTGAAGTGATTTGTTTTATTTACAAGTGTGCTAATGATTACTTAGAATCTGATGCCTGTCAACAAAGAACTGATCCAATTCCAGAAGGTGATTATTTGAATAGAATTATTACTCCACTTTACAGATTTATCAGATCTCAAGTTTATGAAGTTCTGGATGGTCGTTATGTTAAAAGAGAAAGAGACCATAATAAAGTTATTGGTTATGATGATATTAATCAATTGTTTTGGTATCCTGAAGGTATTTCAAGAATTGTCTTTGAAGATGGTTCAAGATTAGTTGACTTAAATCCAGAAGAGAGATACTTCAAATTGGGTGAAGTTGAATGGAGTAATGTTTTCTTCAAAACTTTCAAAGAAATCAGAACCTGGTTACATGTTGTTACTAATTTCTCCAGAATTTGGATTATGCATATCCCAATTTACTTTATGTACTGTGCTTACAATTCCCCAACTTTATACACTCATAATTATGTCCAAGTTTTAAATAATCAACCTTTGTCTTCTTCTAGATGGGCTTCTGCTGCTTTGGGTGGTACTGTTGCTTGTGTCTTAAACATTCTTGCTACTTTATTTGAGTGGATGTTTGTTCCAAGAAAATGGGCTGGTGCTCAACATTTAACTAGAAGATTGATGTTTTTGATTTTAATTTTAGGTATCAATTTAGCTCCTGTTGTTTTTGTCTTTGCTTGGGCCGGTTTAACCTATAAATCTAAGGCTGCTGATGTTGTTTCCATTGTTGCATTCTTTATTGCTATTGCCACTATTGTTTTCTTCTCTGCTATGCCATTAGGTGGTTTGTTCACTTCTTATATGAAAAAATCAACTAGAAAATATGTTTCATCTCAAACTTTCACTGCTTCCTACAATAAATTAGAAGGTTTGGATATGTATTTATCTTGGTTCTTATGGTTTGTCGTTTTCCTTGCTAAATTCGTTGAATCTTATTTCTTCTTGATTTTATCCATCAGAGATCCAGTTAGAAATTTATCAACCATGTCTATGAGATGTATTGGTGAAAAATGGTATGATAATATCGTTTGTAAACAACAAGCTAGAATTACTTTAGGTTTAATGTTTGCCACTGATTTGATTTTGTTCTTCTTGGATACTTATATGTGGTATATTTTGGTTAATTGTGTTTTCTCTGTTGGTAGATCATTCTATTTAGGTATTTCTATTTTAACTCCATGGAGAAACATTTTTACTAGACTGCCAAAGAGAATTTACTCTAAAGTTTTAGCTACCACTGATATGGAAATCAAATATAAGCCAAAGGTTTTAATTTCTCAAGTTTGGAATGCTATTGTTATCTCTATGTACAGAGAACATTTGTTAGCCATTGATCATGTTCAAAAATTATTATATCATCAAGTTCCATCTGAAATTGAAGGTAAGAGAACTCTAAGAGCTCCAACTTTCTTCATTTCCCAAGATGATAACAACTTTGCAACTGAATTTTTCCCTAAGGATTCTGAAGCTGAAAGACGTATCTCTTTCTTTGCGCAATCATTAGCCACTCCAATTCCTGAACCATTACCTGTCGATAACATGCCAACTTTTACTGTTTTCACTCCTCATTATTCCGAAAAGATTTTATTATCATTAAGGGAAATTATTAGAGAAGATGATCAATTTTCTAGAGTTACTTTATTAGAATATTTGAAACAATTACATCCAGTTGAATGGGAATGTTTTGTTAAAGATACCAAGATTTTAGCTGAAGAAACTGCTGCCTTTGAGAATGAAGGTGAAGAAAAAGAAGAAGATCAAATGAAACAAGAAATTGACGATTTACCATTCTACTGTATTGGTTTCAAGTCTGCTGCTCCTGAATATACTTTAAGAACTAGAATTTGGGCTTCATTAAGATCTCAAACTTTATATAGAACTGTTTCTGGTTTCATGAATTACGCCAGAGCTATCAAGTTGTTATATAGAGTTGAAAACCCTGAAATTGTTCAAATGTTTGGTGGTAATGCTGAAGGTTTAGAAAGAGAATTAGAAAGAATGGCAAGAAGAAAATTCAAGTTTGTTGTTTCTATGCAAAGATTGACTAAATTCAAACCTGAAGAATTAGAGAATGCTGAATTCTTGCTACGTGCTTATCCTGATTTACAAATTGCTTACTTAGATGAAGAACCTCCATTAAACGAAGGCGAAGAACCAAGAATTTTCTCTGCTTTAATTGACGGTCATTGTGAAATTATGGAGAATGGTAGAAGAAGACCTAAGTTTAGAGTTCAATTGTCTGGTAATCCAATTTTAGGTGATGGTAAGTCTGATAATCAAAATCATGCTTTGATTTTCACCAGAGGTGAATATTTGGAAGTTATTGATGCCAATCAAGATAACTACTTAGAAGAATGTTTGAAGATTAGATCTGTTTTAGCTGAATTTGAAGAATTGAATATTGAACACGTTAATCCATATGCCCCAGGTTTGAAATCTGACGCTAGTAAAGTTACTCATCCTGTTGCAATTGTTGGTGCTAGAGAGTACATCTTCTCTGAAAACTCTGGTATTTTAGGTGATTTAGCTGCTGGTAAGGAACAAACTTTCGGTACTTTGTTTGCTAGAACTTTGGCTCAAATTGGTGGTAAATTACATTATGGTCATCCTGATTTTATGAATGCTATTTTCATGATTACTAGAGGTGGTATTTCTAAAGCACAAAAAGGTTTACATTTGAACGAAGATATTTATGCCGGTATGACTGCTTTATGTAGAGGTGGTAGAATTAAGCATTGTGAATACTTCCAATGTGGTAAAGGTAGAGATTTAGGTTTCGGTTCCATTTTGAATTTCACTACTAAGATTGGTGCTGGTATGGGTGAACAAATGTTATCCAGAGAATATTATTACTTAGGTACTCAATTACCTATGGACAGATTCTTATCCTTTTACTATGCTCATTTAGGTTTCCATATTAATAACTTGTTCATTCACATGTCTTTACAAATGTTTATGTTAACTTTAGTCAACATCAATTCCTTAGCTCATGAATCCATTATCTGTATTTACAACAAGAATAAGCCAGTTACTGATATTCTATACCCCCTGGGTTGTTATCAATTAATGCCAACTATTGATTGGATCAGACGTTATACTTTATCCATTTTCATTGTTTTCTTTATTTCCTTCATTCCATTATTGGTTCAAGAATTAATTGAAAGAGGTGTCTGGAAATGTGCTTACAGATTCTGTAGACATTTCATGTCTTTATCTCCATTATTTGAAGTTTTCGTTGCTCAAATTTATGCTATTTCATTATTAAATGATGTTACCGTTGGTGGTGCTAGATATATTTCTACTGGTAGAGGTTTCGCTACTGCTAGAATTCCATTCTCTGTCTTGTACTCAAGATTTGCCGATTCCACCATTTATGTTGGTGCTAGATGTGTTGTCATGGTCTTATTCGGTACTGTTGCACATTGGCAAGCTCCATTATTATGGTTCTGGGCTATTATTATTGCTCTGATCTTCTCTCCATTTATTTTCAACCCACATCAATTCGCTTGGGAAGATTACTTTATTGATTACAGAGATTTCATTAGATGGTTATCTAGAGGTAACACTAAATGGCATAGAAATTCTTGGATTGGCTATGTTAGATTATCAAGATCCAGAGTTACTGGTTTCAAGAGACGTGTCATCGGTGATGATTCTGAAAAGGCTGCTGGTGATGCTGCAAGAGCTCATAGATCTAATGTCTTTATGGGTGATACTTTACCATGTTTAATTTACACTGCTGGTTGTTTCATTGCTTATACTTTCATTAACGCTCAAACTGGTGTTACTTCCGATAGCACGGTTGTTAATTCTGTCTTGAGATTAGTTATTTGTGCTTTGGCTCCAATTGTCATTGACTGTGGTGTCTTATTTGGTTGTGTTGGTATGGCTTGTTGTTCTGGTCCATTATTAGGTATGTGCTGTAAAAAGACTGGTGCTGTTATGGCTGGTATTGCCCACGGTATTGCTGTTGTTGTTCATATTATTTTCTTCATTGTTATGTGGTTTACCGAAGGGTTCAATTTCGCTAAGATGTTGATTGGTTTAATTACCATGATTTATGTTCAAAGATTTATTTTCAAGTTATTGACTTTACTCTGCTTGACTAGAGAATTCAAGAATGATCATGCTAACGTTGCTTTCTGGACCGGTAAGTGGTACGGATCTGGTCTAGGTGGATCTGCTTGGTCTCAACCTGCTAGAGAATTCTGTGCTAAGATTATTGAATTATCTCAATTTGCCGGTGATTTTGTTTTAGGTCATTTCATCTTATTCTGTCAATTCCCAATCTTATGTATTCCATTAGTTGATAGATGGCACTCATTAATGTTGTTCTGGCTGAAACCAAACAGACAAATCAGACCTCCAATTTACTCCTTGAAGCAAGCTAGATTAAGAAAGAGAATGGTTAGAAAGTATGCTACTTTATATGTGTTCGTTTTAATCTTATTTGTTGCTATGATTGCCGCTCCAGCTGTTGTTGGTGGTATGAAGAATTTGTCTTTCTACGATAATTTGTCGAAAACCGGTGATGGAGCCATGCTTCCAGAAACATTTTATGGTTTATTCCAACCAAGAGGTCAAGACAACAATGATACTGGTTCCGTTATCAGTTTGACTGGTAGCCATGTCTCCACTCCTCATTGGACTACCACGACTTCTTTGGCTACTTTCTCTACAAAGGCTTAAAGAATGCTTTACTAAATTTAATAGCTTCACATCTCATATAACATTATTTTTTTTTAATATTTTTTTAAAAAAAAAGATTATTATTATTTTCCACATTACTTATACTTAACTTCCTTTTTTATCCTTTGTTTTACTTATTTCTCTTTGCCCTTTTTTATTATTATTACTTTTTATTTTTGTTTGATTTTTTACTCTAATTTTGTTATTAGTACTCCAACTACTTATCAATTTACCATTTATTTTTTTCTTGTATTTGTGTTTTATTGTATTGTTTTATAATATAGTATATTAGTACCCTTCATTAACTTTTTTTAATATAACAATTGCTAGTTCCCTTTATTGTTAGGTGGATGAATTTTAGTCCCAAGTGCCATACATATCAAATAAAAGTATTTGGACTGGCAAAAGAGTCATGCTTCACTAGCTGGTCAGTCACATTAAATATATTCCGATTTTACAGGGGAACATAGAGATATACACGAGGAAACACACAGATTATATTAAAGAACGAAGAAATAAAACAAAGATTTTTCAAGGAATCAAATACAAAAAAAACAAGAGTAGTAATACCAAGAGAGCAAGTGAACTTACCTCACTTACTCATAAGTAGACAAAACGCCAGAGGAAAACGAAAAGTAAAAAAACAGAAGAAACAAATATTTTAAACATTACACAAAAGCAGTTGATTAAAATAAAGTAAAATAAATTAAAGTAATATTAAAACAAGAAAAATACAAAGCAATTAAATTTTAATAAAGTTGTCCGATATCTTTCAAATCACTTTTTTCTCAGTAATTGTTTGTTGTTTAGTGGTTTAATGATGAAATAATCTAATTGGATTTTCAACATAAACTATGTCTTGAGAGTCAGCAGCATCGAAAACAGCTCTGTCCATAACTGAACCGGAAGGAGCAGCAACGAATTTAACACCAGATCTGGCAGCTCTGTAAACATTATCAGGGAATGGGAAGAAAGCATCAGAAGATAATGAAACATCAGTTAATTTGTTCATCCATTCCTTTCTTTCTTCTTGAGTTAATGGTTCGGGTATTTCAGCAAACTTAGATAAATATTCAGACTTTTCTGGTTCTTCAGTTGGAATTTGACCAGTAACGTATAAATCAATGGCATTAGACTTTTCAGGTTTTTTGACACCTTTAGCCCATTTAAATCCTAAAACCTTTGGATGCTGTCTGAACCACCAGTTGTCAGCTTTATCACCTGCTAATCTTGTACAGTGGATTCTTGATTGTTGGCCAGCACCTAAACCGATAACCATACCATTTTTAGCGTAACAAACGGAGTTCGATTGGGTATATTTCAATGCAATTGTGGCAACAGTTAAATCAATCGCAGCCTGTTTAGTTAATTTGGTGTTTTTAGAAGTGAATTCTTTGAATGACGAAGAGTTAATGATAGCATCGTTTCTCTTTTGCTGTAAGTTGATACCATAGATTTGTCTTGTCTCTAGAGTACCTGGAGTGTAATTTGGATCAATTTGTAGCACACAGTACTTACCCTTCTTTTTAGCCTTTAATAAAGCTAAAGCTTCTGGTTCATAGCCTGGGGCAATAACACCATCGGAAACTTCTTTTGAAATGATAGAAGCAGTTGTAAAATCAACGATATTTGATAACGCAATGAAATCACCAAATGAAGACATTCTATCAGCACCTCTAGCTCTAGCATAGGCATTAGCTAATGGTGTTAAGTTTTCAATGTTATCAACGAAATAAATTTTCTTTTCAACGTCGGATAAAGGTAAACCAACAGCAGCACCGGCTGGGGAAACGTGCTTGAAAGAAGCTGCAGCCGGTAAGTTTAATGAAGCTGATAATTCTTTAACTAAAGGCCATGAATTCAAAGCATCTAATAAGTTAATGTAACCTGGAGAACCAGATAAGACCTTGAAAGGTAATTCACCTTCAGTAACAAAAGCTTGAGCTGGTCTTTGATGTGGGTTGGCACCATATCTTAAAGGTAATTGAGAAACACCTTCGGAATACTTCTTTCTAAAGAAATCAGAAATGGCGGCATCGTAATCAGCAGTATGTTCAAAAGCCTTTAAAGCAAATTTATTTCTCGCTTCAGTTGAAATTTCCTTTTTGTTTCCCAATTCTTCTAAGAATAATGAGTAATCTTTTGGATCAGATAAAATAGTAACTCTAGAGTGATTCTTAGCAGCAGCTCTTAATAAAGTAACACCACCAATATCAACTTCTTCAACAGCTTCATCGACAGTAACGCCAATTTTAGCAACTGTTTCTTTAAAAGGATATAAATTACAAACGACGAAATCGACCTTTTCGATATTTTGTTCTTGTAAGTCCTTTTCATCGGATTCAATGTTTCTAGCTAAAATACCACCATGAATGGCAGGATGTAAAGTCTTAACTCTACCACCCAACATTTCAGGAGCATGGGTAACTGAAGAGACATCTTCGACAGAGAAGCCAGATTCTCTTAGTAATCTAGCAGTACCACCTGAAGCTAACATTCTAACATTAGCAGCAGCTAAACCTTTAGCTAAGTCCAATAGGCCGGTCTTGTCGTAAACTGACAAGATTGCTGTTTTAGAGTATGATTTGGAAGACATATTGTTGTAAGTTTGAGTTGAATATACCTTCAATTGGCTAGAATATGGCTAATAAGAGGTGTAAAGAGACTAAGAACCGGTTTCCAGCAAAAGAAAAAGGAGAAGGAACTGTGTAACTTGGAAAAAAAACACCCAAGCTGTTGATCTCTCCAATCGCACGAATAAAATGAGAAATTCAAAATTTTGTAATTTTCTGACTTCTTCTAACCAGCTTGGAGCTGAACTACTGACTTCGATCTCCTGGGTCTCGGAGGTATGCCTGACAACTAGTTATAGTTGTGGTAATGGTGGATCCTAGAATATATATACTACATCCATACTAGAAGGTACGTACGGAAAGAAAACACTAGGATTATGGTCGTGCGTACGAAATCCCAGCAAAGGTGCTCATAGGGGGATTATGTGAGAATTTTCAGAGAGTAACAAGACTTCTCGATCCTTAAATGAAATACAGCTAGAAAAATAATAAACACAAATGAAAAATTATACAGGAAGAATAACTAAATCCAAGAGACATTCATCAAATTGACCAACTGCATTTATATAAACAACTTTCAAATCAATTTAAGGAACAAAAAAGCACACCGAAACGAACAGACTGAAATGAACTATAAATTGATGATCAAAACATCAGAAACAGGTTTTTTAAAAAGACTGAACCAATGAAAGAAAGAATCAATGCATAGCTTAAGATCTGTATCTCCATAAGGACAGAGTGTTTTGTTTCTTCCAGGTGTGTCTTCTACCCTTTTTGGTGTTGTTGTATAAGTGACCCTTGTTAATACCTCTGGATTTCTTACCAGTAGAAGTCAAACCTCTGGATTCTCTGTGCTTGTGAACTGGGTTAGCGATCCAGTTGTATCTAGCATCTCTTCTAATAGCCTTGTGTTGAGGATCAACTAAGATAACTTCGTAGTACTTGTAAGTAGAATCTTCATTAACCCAGTAAGAGTTTAAGACTCTCAAGTTGGCAGCTCTTCTACCAACTCTTTCTTCAGCAGTAGATCTTAAAGATTTTTGGAACTTCAATTGGTTAACACCTTGGTTGGTTGGCTTACCGTAAGTAGCACCCTTTGGAACAGGTCTCTTTCTGCCACCTCTTCTAACTCTAACTCTGAAAATGACAAAACCTTGCTTAGCCTTGTAACCTAACTTTCTAGCCTTTTCTGGTTGAGATGGTCTGGTAGCTCTGTGGATAACCTTCTTTTGTCTGTATTCCCAACATCTGACTCTTAATAAGAATCTCATAACATCAGATTGCTTCTTTCTGTGGATTTCTTCTAAATACTTGTAGGCACCCATTTTGATAGTATAATGGTAAAGTTAGTTGTTACTTCGTTAAGGAAAACCAGTAAGAACAGAAACCTACTATTATGAACCCTGGATAAATTTTGTTCAACTTTTGTTCAGATGAAAAATTTCAACAGTGCGTAATCGGGCGGTGCATAGAGGGTTTTGCAAGACACCTGACAAACACATGTTAATTACACGTGCAGACAGCCGTACTGCTATCGGCTAAATGGTGTAGACATACTACCTGAAATTTGTCGACATACTGAAACGAAATGAGCTGACCGGAACTTGAGAAGGAACAGTAGATTAGGAAAGTCGATTTGTATGGTGGATACTTCGACCAATGATAGCACCACTATATCTGGCCCAGCCCTCTTTCCTGGTGTCTTCTGTCTCAACTATACAGGCCTGTAGTTTGTCTGATAGTGGGATGACTGTGATAGTATTAGTAGAGGTCAAGAGGGCAAAGAGGATATTAAGAGCTCTTGCGTAGTGTGTGGGGGCATCTCACCATAATTAAGAGAGCAATCTGAGTATATAAGAAAGGCTGTTTCCTGTTTCCGTCTACAGTTTTCCCTTTTTTTCGTCTTTCTTTCTCTTCTGCCCACACACTAACACACAATTGAACCAACTATGTACGTACTTCTCTTACCAGGATACATGTTGCATCTAGTTCCTGATCAGAAGCATTTCATTCCACCCGAAATGGTTGGATTTGCCCTTTCAAACCCCTAGTTCGATTCGAATCATACTAACTTATATCTATTATCATTTGATCATTTGACATTTTGGCTCTGCTTCCTCGTCAATGTTGTCTTAGTTCTGGGTGTGTCTTTCTGGGATCACTCTAAGTTCCCTCTGAATTCTCTGTGGCATTTGTGCTCACCCCAAAACTCTGTTTCACATGCACCCTCTTTTGAGGTTCTTCCAAGTGTCCCAATGATCGCTCATGATATAAATTGGCACGCAAATTAGTACACCAGAGGTCAGCATTGATTGAGTATAGAGTCTGTCAAACGCGTGATGATGATCTAACCTTCAAAATAGGTCTGCACAAAAAACAGCCGAAGAAGTTAAAGCCGATATTACTAAGGAAGTTGACAAAGCTCAAGCTTCCCTGTCAAGCGCTGCTAAAGATGCTTCATCTAAAGCCGATGATTTCAAATCAAAGGCTAAGGGCAGGTTCGATGATCTGTCATCTGCTGCTCAAAAAGAAGTTGATGATTTCAAAAAGTCGTTACCTGAAAGAGAGGAAGAAGTTAAGAACTTTTTCCAAAAGATTTACAACTCGGTTTCCACAACTGCTACCTCTTTTTACACTTCCGTTAGAACCACAATTCAAGAAAACCCAGTTGCTACTTCCCAAGTGTTTTTAGCTGCTGCTATTGGTACCGCTGCTTATTTTGGTAAGGAATCTGGTAAATTCAAGTTAGATTTCAAGGATCCAGAATCCAAGAAACTAGTTGCTGCTATAGGTGCTGCAATCACCGCTTTAGATGGTCTAGCTATCACTTTATACAACAAGAAGAAATAAGCAAATTTTCTAAACTGTTCTTTTTATCTTTTTACTTTGGTTTAGTTTTTATTTTTGTTATTCCACGTTACTGTTTAGTATTTTTCTTACTATTATTCTATTTTTTATGCTTTATGAATGTTTATTTTATTTATGGTATACTTAGTTATTAATGTGTCCCTTTACCTATTTTATGATATTGATTGGTTGAGTATGTTAATTTGTTTGTTTCTGCTCCATATTATTCTGTATTCAATTAATGCTATTCTTCACTTGTACTTTTCTATCACCACTACTAAATTTGTGAAAATATGAGGACAATTTTTATTTTGTAAAAACAAACTGACAAAACGGAAAAGCAGAAAGGAGGGCTTGCTGGTAGAGAAAGCAACAAAAATAACAAAAATAGAAATAAAATAAACTGAATAAAAATAAAATATAATAAACTGAAATAGACAAAATGCTTCAAAAAAAAGTAACATGTAACAATAGAAATGGAATTCTGTAAATGTATAATCAAGAATCAGTGATAAAAACAAAGAAGAAATTAAATCAATTCAGAAGATTTATTTATTTCTCCTATAAAACAAAAGAAGGTTGTGAAATGACAAACACATAATACAAAAGACCCGCTTTCATCGTTCTTCTTCAAGTTGTCTCATACGTCTATCTAAAATATGTTCAATACTTTCATTCTCTTCATCACTCTCTTTACCTTTCTTCTTGAAAACTTTATTCAATTTATTTTTAGAATCATTTGGTTCATCATCACCGCCACCGCCTAATCTTTGTCTAATAATCTTACCACTTGGTAACATTTCGTCTCTATATCTATCAGTACTTGCAATTTGAACAATTGAGGGTGCATCAGGGGGCAGCTCGGTTGGATTGACCAACGTTCCCTTTCTTTTTCTGTACTGAGTTGCTTTGGATGGATGTATTGAACCTTTTTTCAAAAACGATCTGAAATTATAAATATTTCTTTTGATATTAGAGTATGATTCAATATCTTGTTCAGCAATCTGTGATTCATGTGGCCAAGTCCAACTTTGTCTTAATTCCTCAAATGCATTCAATTCCATCTTCTTTCTAATATCTGGAATCTTTTCTAATATTTGGAAAACATCAGTATCGGTCTTAAAGAAGGTATGTTTGAATATTTGAAAAACAAAATCAATTGATAATCCAACAATTGATAAAACCAATATAGCTGCCCAAAACGTAACATCTCTACCAAAATGTTCGAATAATCCATTATCAACGTAGAAAATGATGTTGTCTCTTGATCTATACAAAAAGGCTAATAAAACACACCATCCTAACCAACCAAAAACTGAAATACACCATGATAACAGACAAATCTTCGTGATTGAATGCATTTCAATGATATTACATTTTGTATTAATAATAATAATTAAAACTGTGAATAAAACAACACCTAATGGATACGTTGTATTATCAATTAATGCATTAAAACCAAATGTAGACCATAATGAAAATGCTAAGGTGGTTGATTGTGAAGCAGCTAAGAATACCCACAGTAAATACAATTTCATATTGAATGATTCATAATTTCTACCTAATGAATATAACTCGGGAACTGCAATCAATGTTGAAGGTCTTAAATCTTTATCAAACATACCAACACATAAGACAGGTAATGACGTAAATAACGTATTAAACATAGACAATGACCACGATTCGTATAATGAAGAACCAGTAAATAATGTATACCTTTGATATAACAATTGTGTTAAGTAAAACAATAATTCTTTGTAAAAAGTACAAAGAACAAATTTTGAGGTTCTAATATAATTATAACGTCCATGAACCAGTAATAATTTTAGTAAATATCTGAATTGAGCAATTGAATAATCAGACGTTCTCGCAGCTTGTAAACCTTCTTTACCGGTAATACCAACACCAACATCAGCACTTTGAATCATTGCAATATCATTTGCACCGTCACCGATTGCTAATGTAACTTTAGATTTATCTAATTTTCTGACAGATTCAACCATCTTTGCCTTTTGAGATGGTGATGCTCTACAGCAAATAACTGAATTTGCCTTAACACCCAATGAAATGAATAAACTCATTAAAGTTAGATCGCTTTCAATATCAGATAAGGTTGAACCATCAACAACAATAACACAATGTGCAACATTACCTGCATCAATTTCTAATTCTGCTGCATTCATTCTAGCACTTAAGTCATTCGTGTCTCCAATTTCATTAGATAGGATGACAACTGTTGAATAATCCTTAATTAGTTTACATGAATAACCAATATTAATTGCAGTCTCTCTCTTATCACCCGTTAACATCCACAGTTTGATACCTGCTCTTCTTAACTTTTCAATTGCTTCGGGGACACCCTCTTGTAGTTTATCTTCAATTGCAGTACAGCCTAATAATTCTAAATTATTTTCTAGTCGGCATCCAACTTCAGCAATTTTTTCAGCTCTATTATGCAATGAAGTTTTTGCCTTTGCATATTCATTAGACCAACTTGTAAAGTTTTCATCATCTAAATATCTATATGAATACATTAATGTTCTTAAACCATCTGATGAAAATTCCTCAATATGTTGTAATGTTCTTTCTAAAACAAACTCGTCGTTCAAAATCAATTCATCCGATGGAACATATGAGTGTTCCTCAGCAAAGTTATACTTATCCTTTTGTTTTAATTGCATTGATTTTCTTGATTGTGATTTAATACCATTAATCTCTTCATCTTGATCACCTAAAATTGAATCAATATTACCATAATTACCGGGAACGTTGCTGTTACGTGATCCAACGGAGCTGGATCTGGATAATTGCGAGCTCATTCTTTGTAGTGATGAAGTTGAAACTCTAGCAGTTGGGGAAGTAGTACCATCTTCATGATTTTTTTGTAAAATTAATTCAGCTTCATTTTTCTTACGAGAGCTAACATTTCTTGTTAATTCATTTTGTTTCTTACTGACTAGATGAGTATCTCTTAATCTTTCTAAAATAATATTATCAGCACCTTTACATAACATGACTAATTTACCATCAGGGAATTTAACAACAACTGACATTCTCTTTCTAGCAGAAGTAAAGTCAACCGTTTCTAAAATTTCATAATTTTCAAATTCAGGTTCTGATTCAAATCCATTTGGATATAATTTCAACGTTAAATTTTTCTGTTTTTTATCCCAAAATATATAACCCATATCACTTGCAGCTTGAACTAATGCTAATTCATCTGGAGATGAAGCTTGATAATCAATTTCTATATCAGCACCATCATTTTCAGCTTTATTGCCAATTGTTGTTGTATCTAAAGTTGAAGTATTTGTGGTATTGTTACCGGCATTTTCAATTGAAATCAATGAATCAGTAGACTCCCTTGCTACTTTCTTTTCAACCTTTCTTGGAATACAAGTATGGCATATAGCTAAAGATAATAAGAAAAATTTCACTTTTTTAGAAAATGTTCCATTTGGATCAGCTTGGATATAGCGGATTAGTTCTAGTGATGATTTCAAGGGTTTATTTTCATTATAATCTGACATCAATTGTTTTGCTGTTTTAGCGGTAACTAAACTTGGGCTCATACTTGGTCTGGTTATGGAATGAGCAGATAAAGCCATTGATGGTCTGCCAGTAACTCTAACTGAACCTTGTCTCACCGGACTTGTACTTCTAGGCGATGATTGAGACATAACGGGACTTGAGTCGTCACCAATTTCACCTTGACCCGCTGTAAGTAAGTCGATATCATGAATCCATGGTGTACCAGCAACTGAGAATTTTCTAAAAATCATTTGATTATCAGTCAATGTTCCTGTTTTATCAGAAAATATATAACTAACTTGACCTAGTTCTTCTAAAATTGTTGCAGTTCTGGCTTCAGCAGGCGTATTGGATTCCTTATGATACATGTCAATATCCCATTGTAATAAAATCATTTGCACAACTTTAATAATTTCCATAGTAACATACAAAGATAATGGAATCATAGTGTTAAACATAATAATAAAACCCATAAATGTTGCAGCAACACCGGCATCTTGACCATAAATATACCAATTCTCAACCTTATATCTATCAAAATAAATTCTTTGTGCCATTAATGAAAAAGCAGATATAGACACAACTAAAGTAACCATAAAGGCAACAATCATATTAATTGAACGCTGTATTTTCGGAGCCTTAATTCTTGGATTTTTAATAGCATTCATTCTGATTTTTGTTTCTTCACCAGTGAAAATAACTAGGCCAAGACAAGATTCTGTATTTCTCAAAATTGAACCTCTATAGAGAACATTATCTGGACCCAAAGGATATTTTTTCAATTCATGAGTGTCTAAATCAGGTAAATCTAGAGAACCTTCAAAATTATATAAATCTAGGTTTGGATCTTCAGTTAGAACTGAAGTTGAAGTTAAGTTATTTAAAGTGGTGACTTTATTTGTTAATTTATGCAAATCGTTATTTGGAATCTTTGATTTTAAATTAGTTTCACCATCTAAGGCCATGGTTTCAATAAAAGCTTCACCCATAACATTTGTGCTTGTTAGCAAGACCATATCAGCAGGAACCCAATCATCACAATCTAATCTAACAATTTGACCAACTTTAACGTTCTTCCATCTCGTTTTCGTTATATGAATACCGTTTTTAGCTAACAAGTGTTCATTTGCAAAAGAATTTTCTTCATTCAAAATATCTTCAGAATCTTCACAATTCTCATCAAGATCGAATGATTGGCCGCTTGGTCTCAAAAATGACATTGATGTTGCACTTTTCGTATATATTCTTGAATGTAAGGGACTAGTTGAAGGTGCCAGCACTTTAGTAACTCTAGTATTTTCAGTCTTGTCTAACCTATGTCTTCGAAAATCATCAAAACCTTCCCTTAATATTGAAATTGTGATGAAAATGGACAATGGAATAATAGTTGATGTTGTTCCCGTTGTTGACCAAGAAGGAATTAATTGCATAATTGCAACAGTCATGAAATAACAATTAGCCAATTTTGAAAATTGAGCAATTAATTGTCTTGGAACAAAACTGAAAAAAGTATACCTCGAAGAAGTAATTAAATTATTACAATAAGGAGAATTAGTTCTTTCATCTATAAGTAAAGGTTGATTGCTATGTTTTGATCTTTTTCGATGATGTTTAGTGTTTTTATCAGTAGGTAAATCACAATGATTCAAATCTATGGATATTGGAACTCTTCTACCACCCACAGAAGGAATTGGGTCTGTGATCCCCATAAACTTATGAGCGTATTTAACTAAAACATTTGGTTTTTTATATTTTCCTTTTCTCTGATGTATACGATCTTCGGCAACTTGATCCAGGTCAATAATTGATTCATCCGATATAAATTGATAGCCCGGGCGTGAATTATCCCGGTTAGAATCATTTCTGAATACTTCCAAGTCGTCGGGAGTGTAAGAGTTATCCACAGGTAATAATTCAATATCAGCTTGTTGCTGCTGTTGAGTCTTAGCCTGATCATGTTGTTTCTGTTGCTGCTGTTGGGTTTGATCGGTTTGATAAGAATCATTGGCAGCTTGTGTTATATTTTTATTGAACAATTGTGTTCTTAGAGAAAAACCTCTTTTTCTTGTTTTAACTGGCTTTGCTAGCTGTTGGAAAGGGGCATTTGAAAATGAATCCTCCTCTTGAGATGAAGAAGTGTCATCCAAACTGAACGGATCTAGAGGGTTGTTCCTACTAGTCATACTTGATGTCTACTGTATTTGTGTGTGCTTGTCTGTGATGAGTATGTATGATAGAGGAGGAGAGATTCAGTTCATGAACTTTTAATGGGCAAGCGATCTGGCAAAGAACGAGATGGGATAGGCGGAGTGAAATGGGGAAAAACGCACAGATCAGTTTTGATCTAAATCTTGGTCAAATGTTACCAGCAGCAGATAGATCAGGGGTAAGTCGAAAGAGTGTTGTGGGTTGTCCAGAGCTGTTCCTGTCGAATTTCCCTCTAATCTAGCTGCTATATGAAATACTTAGGTATCCCAATCTGTTTCTGTTTCTGAGCCTCAGCCTCTAGTGCCCCGATCGGAACAAGAATTATAACGTAAACAGTACTTATTTATTACGTAATAAATAAAATTTATAAATAAAATTATATCACGTGATCAGGTTGTAAATCGGGTCAATGTGATACGCTCCAGGGCCTATTAGTCCGAGACAAATTTTCCCAAAGCCCTATCACGATCTGTAGGTAGAACTTTTAGTTTAGGTTGGTTTAATGAAAAGGTGAGGTCTTTGGACGTATTTTTCACACCACATAACTTAACACGTAGAAACAACCTTGTTTATCTTCTGCTTTTTTCTCCTGTTATCTATTGGTCACCTTTTCCAATGTCTCTTTGCAGAACTCAGTTCTTCTTTATAAGAAACGCTTCAATCCTCAATGCAGGTTTGAAGCAGTCTACTCTCAATAAACTGCTCTCTTCTTCAGTTCAACGTTCAAGCACCAATAATTCTTTGAATTTTATCAAGTCTCTCATACCTTCCTCAAAGCCTTGTCAAAAGATCAACTTCACCACCACTCAATCAAGTTCCTCCCCTTTGAAAAATCAATCTTCATTTATTTCATCTCAAAAGAGACTATTTTCTACTTCTCTTAGATCACCCAACGTTGCTGCTGTTGCTCCTCATTTGAATACTTCCGCTGAAAATATTGTCAAACCTGTTTTTTCTAAAGCGAAATCTTCGTGGCCTATTAATTCTCACAAAAATGTTGGTTATCTCTGTATAGGTACTTCAATTTTAGTTTTTGCTATTGTTATCTTAGGTGGTTTAACAAGATTAACCGAATCAGGTTTATCAATTACGGAGTGGAAGCCTGTAGCTGGTGCCATCCCTCCCTTGAATGAAGAAGAGTGGGAAGAAGAATTTAATAAGTACAAGGAATCCCCAGAATTTAAGCAATTAAATACCCATATTACCTTAGAAGAATTTAAATTCATTTTCGGTATGGAATGGTCTCACAGATTATTAGGGAGAATTATTGGTACTGTTTTTGTCTTACCTACTCTGTATTATATTGCCAGAAGAAAAGTTTCTTTGAAAACTGCTGGTAAATTACTTGGAATTTGTGGTTTGATTGGTCTTCAAGGTGCAATCGGCTGGTGGATGGTTTATTCAGGTATAGATACCCAACAACTAGAAGAAAGAAGATCCAAACCGACTGTCTCTCAATATAGATTAGCTGCTCATTTAGGTGCTGCTTTCCTTGTTTATTTTGCTATGATTTCGACTGGTTTCTCTGTTTTAAGAAATCAGAAGATTCTTAAAAATCCAGAAGCTTATTTAAAAGCTTTCCAACAGCTTCAGTCTCCAATTACTAAGAGATATAAGGTCTTATCAGGTGGGCTATTTGCTTTAACATTTTTTACCGCCATGACGGGTGCCTTTGTTGCTGGTTTAGATGCTGGTTTAATTTATAACACTTTCCCTCACATGGGCGAAGATTGGATTCCATCCAAGAGAGAGTTATTTTCACCGTTATTTTCAAGATTAGTTGATCAATCTGATTTGTTCTGGAGAAATTGTTTAGAAAATCCAACTACTGTTCAATTAATTCATAGAATATTTGCTATGACTACATTCGGTGCTGTTTTGGCTATGCACTTATACGCTCATCGTATCAAGCCAGTTTTACCAAGACAAGCTTATAAATGGTCCAACGTCATGATGGGTTTGGTTACCGTTCAACTGGGCTTGGGTATTTTTACTTTAATTTATATTGTGCCAACTGAATTAGGTGCTGCCCATCAAGCTGGTGCTCTTGCGTTACTGACTGGTGTATTATTGCTAGTTAATAATTTAAAGAAACCTTCTAATGCTAATTTAATGATTTTAAAGAATGCTTTAGCTCAAGTTCAAAAACAGGCTGTTAAGAACTCTACTGTCTTAAAATAGTTTAATTACTTTGTTAATATTTTATTTATTTGAAAACACTTGATTATATACTTCCACATTTTTTCTGTATATAGCTAAGTGATTCTAAACTGTGTATATAATTATGTGTTTGTTTCTATATTTTATTTATTTATTTTATGTTCTTTTTAAAGGAATTGAAATGAACTAATGAACCCACGCACCGACTGTCATCCAGCACCGCGTGTCAGTAAATCGTCTCGCTTTCATGTTGACGAGATGAATTTGAATTTTATCATGCAGTTTATCTGGTGTCTATCAAACAGTGGTATAATCATAGCTTCTACATCTAATATAATATAAATTCTTCTCATAATGCTATTTTTCTCATTTTTCAAAACACTGGTGGATAAAGAAGTATGTCGATCTTAGCCTTTTTCTCTCTCAAATTGTTTTTTGAACACTCATACTAACCAAGTTCTTTTTTTTTACTGATAGATCCGTGTCGAAGTATGTATATTTTTTGAATCTAATGGAATCTTTAATAATTCAGAAAGGTAATAAACACTATATGAATGGCAATACTAACATAGCCAAAATATTATCTAGCTTAAAAATGGAATTGAAATAACAGGAACCCTAAAGTCAATAGATCAGTATTTAAATTTGAAACTAGATAATATAAAAACCACAGAAACCCAAGAAGAAGAAATAAAATATCCACACTTAATAGCAGTTAGATCATTGTTTATCAGAGGTTCAATGATTAGATATATTCATCTAAGCCCATTAGATGTTGATACAAGTTTGTTACAAGATGCTGCTAGAAGAGAAGCCATTGCTACATCTGGTGATAAGCTTGCTGGTAGATAAATCTAAAAATTAACAATCTAATAGATTTTTTTTCTATGATAATTTCAAGGAATAAACTCAAATTCGGTTTTTTGTTTTAGTTTTTGTTCTTTTTTTTAAATTATGATGATATCCACCACTATATTTTTTTCCTATCAAATAGAAAACAGAATTCATAACCCCTTTTGATTTTTCTTTTTCATTGATGATCCTTACGTTGTTTTTTTGTTATTAAATATCTTTTTTTAATAATTTTTGTATATTATTTACTACTTTTTAATACTAAGAAAAGGCATTGTACATCGTTACATCAAAATATGTATTTTCAATCACATTTATATTGAGCAAATAAAAGGGGAACTAGTACACAAAATGTAGGATTACACAGTCTCCTGGTATAATTTAGAAGGACATTCAGCACGTTTATGGCCTTCTTTATTGCAAAATGAACAAGTCAATTTCTTCTTTTTCTTATATTTCTGGTTATTACCTGCTGGTGTCACAAGTGGTTTATTCTTTCCAATTTTATGTAAGTGTGCTGTTGTTGAGGTTGATCCTAGTTCTTCTAGTTTAATTAGGTTTTTAGGAACAGTGATAAACTCTGAAGTTTTATCAAGAACTTGATCTTTAACAGAAAATAACTTATTTTGACACTTATTACAAGTTATTTCATAATTCAATAGCTTTTCTTGATCTACTTCAATTGCCTCGTTTGCTGGTTTATATCCTATTAATGTGTGTAATTGATCTATGTAAGTGTTTAAATGAACAAGTCTTTGATTGTAATCTGATTTTAAACTGTCTAATTCCTTCTGCTTTGAAGTTATTTTGGAAGCTAGTTCTTCTATTGTAAGTTTAAATTCTTCTATTTGTTGCTGGGTATTATTTCTATTCTCTTCCATTTCTTGGTCTGGTCTGGTCTGATCCAGCTAGATAAAAATGTCACTCAGTCGTCAAAAGTTAAAGATGAGCACAAAAAAAATGCGTTTATTCTTTTCTGCAGTACTCAATCTTCTCCGTTTCCCAAGATCAAACCGAATGTCAAACACAAACGCAATAGAGTCGCATCTAAAGTCAGCTAGTGTCTATCAGTCTTCCGCTGGTCAATATGTGGTTGGTCGTAAGATCGCCTTCAAGCCTATGTCCAAAGATAGAGATGGAAGATTGTTAATCGATGCAAACAACCCACATAGAGCTCACGTTAAGAAACGTCTTCCTTCAACCTATAAGGCTCCATTATACGTTCAAGATCAAGGGCATCCACTATCTCCAGATGAAATATTATCCAAGAATCCTGTCTTTGATCCCCAAGAATTACCTTATCTGTCTAGAGAAGAGGTTTTAACGAGAACTGGTACTGAATTACCTGACTCTCAATTATTAAATGCTTTACATCGATACGTGGCTCAAAGAGTTATGAATAGCGATTTATTAAATAAGTTTACCGAAGAAGAGAAAAATACGTTTTTTACGAAATTCATGGATGAAACTGCTTTATTAGCATTAGGTATTTCTGTTGAAGAATGGATCAAAGAAATGGCTGATGACGGTGATGCTTATGAATCGTACATGGAACCATCTGATTCTGCTATTGAAAAGATGCTTAAAGAGGAAGAAGACTTTTTAATCAGTTCTGAAGAAGAAGAGCTTGCGGATGAAAGAGCTGAAGAAAGAATGCTTGAAGATAGACAAGAATATAATCGGTAGTGATCGATCTATCCAGTTCATTCTGAACTATTCTCAATATGATTTGAACTAATGTTCTACATATATGCGATGAAAATAAGTCCCCCCTCTCCTAGCCAACTTTGTTAAAAAGAACTTTCATAATCATTTTAAATCTACTTACTGTTCCATTATTCAGTAGTGGGTTGACTGGGGAAACTGCTAGACCGCCTATCAATTTTTGAAACATCAGTTGTTACCAGTTTTGAATTCTGAAGCCCTCAATAAATAAAGTTTCTTCAATTTATTGCTTACCTTAGGTTTCTGTTGCTAATAAATAATATGTCTTATCCTGGCCTATAGAATCAGAACACCAAGGAAAAAGAAGCAACGGGTGTACAAAATACCTCTAAAGTTTAAAAGTCATTTATTTTTGTTAGAATTTGCTTTTTCATTTTAAAAGATTAGTTGAAAACTGTTTTTAATGTTCCATTGATTAATAAGTTGTAACGACCAGCTTAAGTATGTATATATCTTAAAGAAAGCCGCGCAGCCGAGCGTAAACAAAAATCTCAAAATTTTTAATTCTCAATTTTTTCATCTCTCTTGCAAATTGTTAATCGATTTGTATTCTCTTACTAGTGTATGAAACTTTTCAGAAGGTTATTATCTAATACAATTTTCAATATGGGTAAAAATAATAGAAGAAATAGAGGTGGAAATAAGTTAGGGAGAAGAGACAACAGAGATAATTGGAAAGAAATTACTAAAGAAAATGAATTATGGGAAACTTTCTATAAAGCTCAAGGTTTGATTCCGGAAGAAGAATTTCCAATTTTCAAAGCTAAATGTCAAGAAACATTACCATTAACTTTTAGAGTTACTGGTTCTAAAAAGCATGCTCATGAAATTTCTAAATTATTTGTGGATGACCATATTCCACTATTGTCAAAGCTTGAAGGTGCTGAAAACTATAAACCACCTGCCTCTTTCCCATGGTATCCAGACAATTTAGGGTTTCAAATTGATTTACCAAAATCAGTTGTTAAGAAAAATGCTGACTACGCTAAAACTCAAAGTTTTTTAGTTACTGAAACGGAAGTTGGTAATATTTCAAGACAGGAAGCTGTTTCAATGATTCCACCATTAGTTTTAGATGTCAAGCCACATCATTATGTTTTAGATATGTGCGCTGCACCAGGTTCTAAAACAGCTCAATTAATCGAAGCATTACATGCTGAAGAAGCAGAACCAACTGGTTTTGTTATGGCCAATGATTCTGATTACAAGAGATCTCACATGTTGATTCACCAAATTAAAAGATTAAATTCAGCTAATTTTGTTGTTGTTAACCATGACGCTCAATTATTTCCAAAGATTAAATTAAGTGAATCTGGTGATTTCATTAAGTTTGATAGAATTTTATGTGATGTTCCATGTACTGGTGATGCAACCATGAGAAAGAATCTAACTGTTTGGAAAGATTGGAGAATTGGTAATGCTATTGGTTTACATCCATTACAATTGAACATTTTAATGAGAGGTTTACAATTGATAAAGCAAGGTGGCAGATTGGTCTATTCTACTTGTTCTATGAATCCAATGGAAAATGAAGCTGTTGTTGCTGCTGCTTTAAGAAAATGGGGTGGTAAAGTTAAAATTGTTAATTGTGATAAAGAATTACCAGGTTTAATTAGACATCATGGTGTTTCTAATTGGAAGGTTTATGGTAAAGACATGGAATTAAGAGAGTCAGGTGCTGAGGATATTGCCGCTACTCTCTTCCCTCCAACTGAAGAAGAAGCTGAGGAATTTCATTTGGAAAATTGTATGAGAGTCTATCCACAAGATCAGAATACTGGTGGTTTCTTCATTACTGTATTAGAAAAGATAGATCCTGAACAAGATAAAGAACAAGGAGACAAAAGAGAAGCTGCTGAAGAAGAAGAAAGTGCTGAAGAAAAGAAACAGAAGATCTCTGAAGAACAAAAGAAGTCAAATCAACATGTTAGACAAAGTAAGCACAAGCTACCGAGGGATGCCAATGAAGAGCCATTCATGTTTTTAGATAAAGATAATGAAGAATTGGTTAAATGCTGGAATTTCTATGAAATCAAAGATACTTTTGCCAAAGATTGTACATTGGTTAGAAATGCTACCGGGGAACCATTGAGATCTGTTTACTATGTTAACCCAATTATCAAAAATATTATCACCACCAATGAACAAAAGTTGAAACTGGTTTATGCTGGTATCAAATTATTTGTTTGCCAAAAAACTGAGTATTCGCAAAAGTCATGTCCATGGAGAGTTCAAAATGAATCGTTACATCTTTTAAAACCACATTTAGCACCAACTAGACAATTTCAAGTGAATTTACCTTTGTTAAAGGTTTTATTGAGCGAGACTTTCCCAAGTATTGCTAAGATTGATGAAGAGAAAGTTGATGTCGAGTTTTCTAAAAAGATTGGAGAAATGTCTGAAGGTTGTTGTTTTATTGAAGTTCAAAGAGGCGAAAATAAAGAAGATCTATTTTTACCTTTATGGAAAGGGACTGCTAGATATAACTTATTAGTCAACAAACATGTAACTTTTGAGTTACTGTATAGATTATTCGGTATTGAAACATCAAAGGAAGATTATAATAAGATTCAACAACAACCACAAAGAGGTACTCTTGAAAAGACTGAAGCTCAAGTTGATGCTGCTGCTGCTGAAGTTGAAGTTGAATCTGAAACTAAATAATTGTAATCACTAGCGCCTGTATATCGTATTATATGTTTTTTGTTTTTAATTATACACTATTGAAATCACTTGTTTTATGAAAGCAAATCTCCGGAAGCACATGCATTTATTTGAAGAGCATTTTTACTTCCGCCGTCCCTCCGGTTTGCTATTGTTGCGCGTTCGTTGAAGCAACAAAGGGAGTTTCAAATTTTTTATCACATGAGTGGATTAACATTTGCTGGTTTACTACTGTTCCCTGCTTTCTCACATTTTCTTGATAAACCTAATGTCAACTATCTAATCACCAATATATCCATTCTAATGATATTGAACAAACGAAACCTTGGGTTCGGAGCTGTACGTGTTCTCTTCTGATGTTAATTGATAGAGATGAGCTTAATTGCTTATCTTGTGACAAATGTTGAACCGATTTATACTAACTTTCCAAATTTAATTCCTTAAGGTCACTGGCTCAATATACTATTTATCGTCAAGAACATCACATACCACAATGTATAGTAACTCGATAGAATTATATAACTCACTTTCAAATTTCCTAACAAGTATGAGTTGCCTTCACATGTCTATCATTGGACTAGTACTGCTTGTTAAATTGATGAAAAGCAGTAATTACGGTGTCTCTTCGAACTTCAATGTATTGAGTTCTGCTACTTTTATGAATGTGATCGTGCTTAATTTGAAGATCATTACATTTATGAAATTGATTATCAGTTTTATGAGAGGTGGTATTAGAGCAAGAAAATTTTCATTGCTATCCTCTAAAAGTGAATCTGAATTTCCATCAAATAGCCATAAGAGAACTAGAAGTATTGAAATTATGAATAATTCATGTATTATTTGTCACGACAAATTACAACAAGAATATCCTTTAAGTGAAGGTGGGGAGGCTATAGTTCTAAAGTGTGGGCATTCATATCATTCTAGTTGTTTTAAATCTTGGTTCATGTCGCATAATGATTGTCCTGTCTGTAGGCAGGGGGTTTGATTTAATTGGTTTCGTTATTGTATTATTTTGGGGTTTGTCATTATTGTGTGCATCTTTTTATATCATTGTTTCTGGTTTGTTTATAATCTTTCTATTTTTTCTAAGTCTTTGCTGTTGCCTGCAGGGTTTTTTTTATTTATTTTTGTGAATTATATAGTAATATTTGTTTAATGTTATAGGTCTTGGAGTTGTACAAATAAATATTCTGTATCCTAAAACCTCATCACCTCATCAGATAGCATGCTCAGCTGACAACAGTATCGTTTATTTTCTGGTTTCTGTAAAGCGTGTATATATTGGACTGGTTTCCAGTGACTTGTTTTTAAGCAGTATTTCTTAATACTTATTGGAGATCTTTTGGAACTATAAGTGAAACTTTCTCTTAAATTTAGAAATTCAGTTAAATTTTGTTGATATCCAGGCAATTTTACCTTTGAAAAAGTCACTTAATTTGAAAGGATGCCCTCTAGTTTAACCTACATAAGATCTTTCACAGGCTTTCTAAAGATCTCTAAAGAAGGAAAAGAAAAACAAATATTGAAATCTGAGAACCCAAAGACAAGAATTTTGAAAACGAAACCTAAAACGTCAATAGCTAAAACAACTACTAAAAAGAAGAAGTATTATAATAATGCATGTCCAATCTGTTTGGATGATTTTCCTGAAGATGAAAACGACGTCAAAGATCAAATAGGATTGAAATGTAAGCATCGTTGTCATATAGTTTGCTTCAATCAATGGATAAAATATAAGAAACAATGTCCTATATGTTCCATAAAGCTTAAGAGATTTGGGTTTATGACTAAATAGTTAAGAAACCAAAAACCTTTGTAGGGCAATAAATCGGAAGATTTTGGATTTACTTTTGAGAATTGTTCCCCTTGAAATCCCCTCTTGTTTTTAATTTTTGAATCGATAGCTAGAGTACGAGTTACAGTAAATAATGATTAATACGTTTAGTTTAATACTTGTTTCCGCCTTATATATTTTGCCTTAAATATTTATTATATAATAATTAATATATCAATCCCAGTTTATTTTCTGTGAGAAAAACAATTTAGTACTATTTAAAGTAGTTTGAACTGTGAGTGTTCAAAAATGGTAGCATATTATTTACTTTCTTGTCCGCTATCGTATTTAGCATACCTAATCCAGGTCATCAAAAATAACGTCACAGACAGGATTCGAACCTGCGCAGGCAAAGCCCACCGCCTTAGCAGGGCGGCTCCTTAACCACTCGGACACTGGGACCGTTTAATAATTGTAAGAGAATAAGTTGCAGATGAAATAGTTTGGTTGATTTCATTGGTGACTAAGTAGGTTGCATGTAAGAGAATAAGTTGCAGATGAAATAGTTTGGTTGATTTCATTGGTGG